>JANZLX010000008.1:4158771-4177044 GCA_025531955.1 Erythroxylum orinocense | reverse complement strand
AAACTCCCCATTCCTCTTTATTGGCTCATGGAGTTTCCTCGTTTTGCTCGATACAGAAAGGAATTTCCTCCTGAATTCTCTCACATTCCTACCTTTGTTCGAGATTTATATCCTTTGCTTCCTCAATGTCTGTTTTATTATTTTCATCTCATGTTGGTGAAAGATGACATCATAGCTCGCCCTTGTCTCTTTGATCCTACTACACCATACAAGATGATATATCTCTTCACAGATGATATTGATGAGTATACCTTGTGGCATCTATGGGCAATGATGGCAATGTATGCCTGTTCTGTTGCTTTCTCTCCTTTACATTTATTTCGGCATTTATCTGATCCAATTCAGTCTAGTTCACTTTTATGGACATTTCTAGAATGGTTTCAGCCACTAGACAAATGGAATAATGAAATGTCTGAAATTTTAACCTAGCATCGCTTATAGGAGTCTACTCTTCAAGATAAAGACACGTATATCATTTATCTTCTTCATCGCCCTTATGTGATGAGCTCTACTGGACAACTCTGCACTTTCAATCATATCCAACAATGGCGTACAACAATAAATTGTCCAGTTGATGAAGATTCTTTGTTAGAAGAACTCCATCTTCACCTTGATCAGCTTAATCAAGTACGAGATGTGACATATTCCAATGTGTGCAGTTCTCTTGGACTGTATTATGGTGATACTGAAATAATGACTCCAATTTTAACACCATCACCATCTGAATGGACTTCACTAGAGTATGTGATCCATATTCAAGTAGGAGATATCGATCATTTTATGTTTCCACCTGCTATAAGTCCATTTGCTGATCTAGTCCAAGAATCCAACTCTGTTCAAGATGATTGGCCTTGGGATTAGGCCTAAACTAATATTGATGATCTCATTGAACAGGTGGACAGAGAAATGGATATAGCCGACAACCTTGATCTCTCTCTTGCATTATGAAGGCAACAATGATGAAAGACGGGTTCCACACATCACTTCAACACTATTGAAGATTCCATCTTATCATTGTCATGATTAAACTTTGTATAAAGTAGTTTGTCCGCTACTGTTTACTTTTTGACTTTTGTAAAAGTTAGGTGAATTATTGTCCTACTTTTGTTAAAGTAGATGCTTTAGTGATAAGGTCAGGTAGCATTTTTCTAAAGTTGTAATCATATTGTTTTAGGATAACTTTACATTTCTATCCCTCGCTTCGTCTATAAAAGCAAGGTATGCTTAGTTTGTAAAAACAAGCCTTTCATAATAAGCCTTTCAAGCAAGCTTTTCATAAATGAGAAAATGAAGATTTCTTTCTTCAAAAAATAGTATCTCTTCTCTGAAACCTTTTACCCCTTTTTATCTTGTTTATCCCTTGTGAAAGATGTCTAAGATAAGTATGCTCTACACTTGTCTCGTATGAGGATCTGGTGTATCAGAACATTTGTGACAGTCTGGTAAAGATTCTGTCTGCTTCTAAATATTTCCGTTGCCTTGAGTCAGAAGCATTAATGAGGAATGAAGAGTAAGAGTGTGTAAGTGAAGTAGGAGTCCTAAAAGGAGAGAGCAGTAAGACTCGTGTTGCCTAGGGAGGACATTGAGGGGTGTAAGTCTCCGATATCTGGACTACCTGTGTAGTGATACACACTTCCAATCCGACTTTGATTAGTCGATGTCTTCAACCAGCGAATGACTTAGAAGAAATGTTGTAACCTAGTGAGAGTTAGCCAGAGTTAACCTAGTGAGGGTTAGCCAACAAGGTCATCTTTCCTGTGTCTACGCATTAACTAACCAGTGCGTATACGAGTGGAGTGTGTGAGTGAAGTAAGAGTCCTAAAAGGTGAGAGCAATAAGACCCATGTTGCCTAGGGAGAGCGTTGAGGGGTGTAGTTTTATTATATAGATCAATTTGACTAAGCCATCTCTCAGAATTTGCAGAATTGAAGGAGTTGTCGTATTCATCAATTTTACAGTGGAAGACTGGTTGTTAGCTATAAAGTAATATCGGCACTACATGGTTATATGGCTGACTTCCAATTCATATTTTATCATTTACCTTTCTCATATCCTGACTCCTGAGCAACCTCGAATCATATTCTTATTCATCACTCGTTTCATTATAATCATTTTAGATAACCAAGTGGCAAGTCTGAAAATTATTTCACATATCAACACTGAAATTTAATGCACAACAATCAATTACTAGAATTTACATAAATTCAATAAGACACTACAAATCGGTTAACTGTAACTCCTATGTCAGGATTGATGAATGTCTTTGACAGTGTAAAAGTACCAAGTCCTAAAACTCTAGTTTTAGTAGTCCAGGCTCTACCTGAATCAATTGCAGAACTGTACAGGATCCGGAGATGTGAGTTCAGGCAAGGCAAGTAAACCAAAGGGACCACTAGGTTTCCAATCTACTTTTGCTCACTTCTACCTACAATGTAAAGAGAGGGACGGGGACTTAACCCAACAGGGATTGTCAGATATGTACCGTGAACAGATAAGATGATCGCCTGAAAGCTCTTCACGTGCCTGTGGGCTTCCTATGTATCCTATTGGAATCCCACTCACTCACTGATGTCTACTGTAATTCATCCATCAAGTCCCATTTATGGTTACAAAATAAGTAATGGAAAATTGCAGGAACTTATCTACTGACCAATTCATCCAAAATATCATTTTTATTACACTAGACTAGTAATATTTTTTTCCCTATAAGTTCATATTCAATTGTTTATAGAGTCTGAAAGTACTTTGGCACTAGATTGAAAAATATATTTTACATGTTCTCATAAAAATAAAACAATCAACAATTTTTATCATGCTTATTCGAAATCCTCTGATTTTAGGGATGCATGATAATGCAGTTAATAAATTAGTCAGGTACCAAAATAGATAGAGAGATTTTGTGACTCAGTTCTTGGAAAGAAAAGGGAGCTCCAGATCCAAAGTCATCTGTGATATAATTCCTGTTGAGACGCTAAGTCCGAATTAAGTCTACGATAATATATATATATATATATATATGCTTTTAGTTTCTACGATGTACGTGGATACTGGATACTTTGCTTCCTAGAAATTTGGATAAAATTGAGTACCTTTTCGGATTAAATGACTTAAAGCATGCCAAGTTAACATCTCACATGACATGTCTCCCCTGACTGGGATCAATTTATTTTTCCTCGCCGTATCCTACACGAAGATATTCTTAGTGCAATGATGATAGTATTATTAAAAAAATATCATATTCGTATAATACTTCGATCCATTTTCTTCTATTTTCTCTTGTAAAAAGAAATAGAAAAGGTAACAAATGCTCGTTAAGATGTGGATTGTCTATAGTCCAGTCTGGTTTAATTAATGATACAAAATATTTTAATTATACAACAAATTACATTCCTTTAGCATGCAAGTCAATAAGAGCGAAATTAAACGTACTTTTCTTTTTATCATCAGGAAGATTTTTGCCATTACTGGAGACACGAAGACACGAGGAGCATTGTCACCGCAAGACCTTGGTCGGTAGAGCCTGCACACCCCAACGTGCAATGACACATCACGTATACTTCTCCCTGTTTTTTTGCATCTTTTCTTTTGTTGTTGCCAACCCATTGCCACTTCTCTTTTTGTCGCCAGAGATCTGTGAGCTGCTATGATTGTGGTCATACCTACAAAAAGATAACAAAACACATCTCTTTTTCTTACAAACATTTCCAATATTAGCTTCATTATGGCACAGGGATGCGAGAAAAAAAAATGCCATGTGAAATTTAGCTGTTGAGGGATGGGACGCCAAACTCTTCTCCGCAATCATTCTTCCTTTTAAAGTCCTTTCCCTTCGTCTATCTTCTCGTCGTTAGTTCTTTCTATGTTATATAGCTCTTCGACTTCAGCTTTGTTTTTCTCGGATAATCTTCAAGATAAAATAGAGCAACTCTGAATCAACAGTATTCATCTTCACTTTCAAGGTACTTATTCATTAATTTATACTTAGTCTCACATTTTATCCACCTATTTTTATATCTAAACTGTGCGGTTTGGTGATATTCTACGTACTAAGTTTGTCTTAAGTCCAGGTCTTACAGCTAATTAACTACAGCTGGCGATTTAGTGTTCTATCACCTGATTAGACAGTTAACTGTGCACGCTTTATCCTATACTTCACAGAAACTGAGACCTTTTTGTTCCTGTATGTCATTTCTTTGTCATTTACCTACTCTCACGGTGCAGCGAAGGGAACTCTGTGTTTGTGTGGTCAGCTTTAATTAGCGAACTACCCAGAGGTTTTGATCCTTTTCACAATCCCAAACTACCCTCAATAGACCACCGAGCGCTGAAGTTCGGCGGTATGGGGCTGATCTTCGCTTAAGCAATATTAGGGGTTTTGAAGCTTATGAGGACAATAGTGTTAAATACTTGTCTCTTAAGATATTACATCTTTTATCCAGTTTTAATTTATCTTATTTTGTCTTATGAAATTTTAACCATTTATTTTGTGAACCTCAAGTAGGTCTCATGTTAGTTCCACATAAATAAATGACTGAAATTTATTAAATATAATAAAATACCATAATATTAGACAAGAGATCTAAACTCAAATCTCACAAAAGCACAAGCTAGAATTAATTTGAGTATAATAATAGCTTTGGTGGTACCAGCGACGGTTTGAGCCTGCCCAGAACATCTGGGGGTTTAAAAAGAAAAAAACACTACCCTCACTAGTCACTAGACCAGAGTTCCTAAAATATCACCTATTTTAGATATGTTATGTCTAGGCTATTTCATGCGCATAACCATTTGCTAATCTTTATCCTCTTCTACTATAAGTCTATACCAATCCTTAAATCTTTTACGTATATGAATATAAAATATATGGTTGGTTGCTACTCGCTAGTGCAGCGATGGACCCAACCGACAAGACGTCGAAGCAATCGACAGTCATGCCCGCCCTACCCAGAGACTCTCGTGGCTCGCTAGAAGTGTTCAATCCCTCCACTTACTCCACCCGACCAACCAATCCAGCATTTCGCACGAGCCCCACTTGGCAAAACTGGGTTGAACCACAGGTCGACCCTGAACCAGGGCCACCCAAGGTCTCTACCAAACCCGGTCGGAGTGAAGAATCACTCATCCCTTCATGGATGGCCTTCAAGGAACCTACGCAACCTACACCATCGGAATCCCAAAACTTCAGCGACGGTGGCGGAGACAGAAGTCCAGAGCTGGCCGGAGAAGCTGGCGTGGCAGCGAAAAGAGCTGCCGAGTGGGGCCTGGTGCTAAAAACCGACGATCAAACGGGCAAACCTCAACGGGTTACTGTCAGAACTTCAGGTGGCGAAGAGTCAAACAATAATTCAAAGCCAAGTTTGTTGTCAAGAAGAAACTCCAACACCTCCGTTAGGAGCTCCGGTGATGTTTCTGACGACGGAGGAAAAGAAAAAGGAGGAATTCCAAGAGTATCCGAAGACATTAAACACGCATTATCCTCGTTCCAACAAACATTCGTAGTGTCAGATGCTACAAAACCTGACTATCCCATAATGTACGCAAGCGCTGGTTTCTTTAAGATGACAGGGTACACCTCAAAAGAGGTGATAGGCAGGAACTGGTAATGTTTATGCTTGTTAAATTAAAATTGTCTGTTGTGTTTTAACCTTAAATTCAAAGTGAGCGAAGAACAGTTATATTTTTGTGGGTTGTAGTCGGTTCTTACAAGGTGCGGACACAGACCCAGAAGACGTAGCCAAAATTAGAGAGGCTTTACAGGAAGGGAATAGTTACTGTGGGAGATTGCTGAATTACAAGAAAGATGGCACTCCTTTTTGGAACCTTCTCACTATTGCTCCTATCAAGGATGAAACTGGCAAAGTCCTCAAATTTATCGGGTTAGTTTCCTCATATTACATTATAAAATTACAGCTTCTGCAACTGTTCTATATATTTATTCTTGTTAGTTTCTCTAGATATTAGTTAGTTTAGATTTGGAAGGCCAAATTTGAGAAACATGATTAATTCATAATTTATGATCCAAATTTATAGAAGTAGGAGTACTCCAAAGTCCAAACAAAATGAAGTTAGTGAAAAAGTTTCGTGATTTCTTATCCCATATTTGAAAGTATGGCCATAAAGCAGATGGGCTTACAATTATAGTATATGATCAAATCAATCAGATCTAATACAAACCTAATTATTGTACTAAAGTCTGCAGCTTTTATCATGTTTCAAAGTTGCTTTTTTCCCCTGGCTGATAACGTGGCAGAATGCAAGTGGAAGTTAGCAAGTTCACTGAGGGGTCCAAGGATAAGATGCTACGCCCCAACGGACTGCCTGAATCTTTGATCCGATATGATGGTATCTATCTATCCCTACATACTTACGTAGAAACTTAGTAGCAACCGACATTGATGTCATTAATTTGTTATAACTAAATGGAGTGAGGCTTGTTGCATGTAATCATAAGATAAAACCCTTCGACGTCTTCAACTGAGGTATACAAATGATGTTACTTCTACAGCACGCCAAACGGAAATGGCCACAACTTCAGTGGGTGAACTTGTTGAGGCAGTGAAGAGGCCTCGGGCACATAGTGAATCCTCCAATCGTCCGTTAATGAGAAAATCAAAAGGTGATGGAGAAATGGAAGGCAAAGGGGTTCAAGGAAGGCGTAACTCGGAGGCTGTGCCTCCAAATAGACGAAACTCTCACGGTTCAATGGAGCGTATCAGTGAGTTACCAGAAAAGAAACAAAGAAAATCCAGTCGCCTTTCTTTCATGGGGTATAGACTCTACTTTATGCATATACGACAGGCATGACGTTAGCCTCTTCCTTGACATATATTTTCTTTTCCATGTTTCAGTCTAATGAGGAAAAGTACTCAATCTGCTGCTGAGAGCTTCGACGATGACGACGTTAGTTTCTTTGATGACAATAGTGAGGATGATTCCAGGCCTCATAGCCTTGATGATAAAGTGAGGAAAAGGGAAATGAGAAAGGGTATTGATCTAGCTACCACACTTGAACGTATTGAGAAGAATTTTGTAATTACTGATCCAAGGCTACCCGATAATCCCATTGTAAGAATAGTCTTCTACTTCATTGCAGTCCTGTTTCTTTACAGGTGTTTTATAAAAGATGGTTAGTTCACTCATATCTGATCGTTTCAACTTGTTTTTGTTTCCAGATATTTGCCTCTGATAGTTTCTTGGAGCTGACAGAGTACAGCCGTGAAGAAATCTTGGGAAGAAATTGCAGGTATCATCAGTTACTATCATGATTTTGAATAATTCTGATTTCCCTAACGCATTAACGGAAATTCTGTGTTTCGCAGATTTCTGCAAGGGCCTGAAACTGATCCTGCTACTGTCAGGAAAATAAGAGAGGCTATTGATAACCAGACAGACGTTACCGTGCAACTAATTAACTACTCAAAGAGTGGTATGATTACTTTTACTTCTCGTTATGTCCATAGTTGAGTGACATTAGGAGGAAGTGTTATGTGCGTATGTCTTCATTGGTAGACTGAGCCTCAGAGCATCTAAAGGCATGCTCAAAAAAACATTTCTTCAAATACTAACTAAACATACATTGATTTAATAATTTTACTCTTCTATTGGTTTTCCATCCTTACTTGATATGCAGGCAAGAAATTCTGGAATCTGTTCCATCTTCAGCCTATGCGTGATCAGAAGGTATAAGTGATGCCTAAATTAACTTGTAATTTGATTATATAGTTCCCTCAACTCAAACCTTGTGAATAAACATGGAGAGGATAGATTGAAGAGGTTTTTCTTTACAAAACTCAACTTTCTATAACAGGGAGAAGTTCAGTATTTTATTGGAGTACAACTAGATGGGAGTGAGCATGTTGAGCCGTGCACCAACAGCATTCCGGATCAAACTGCAAAAGAAAGTGAAAAACTGGTATCTATACTCGCTTCTCTCCCTTTTCCATAAAAATGAATTACATTTGATGCATACCTTTGTGTGTGGCGTTCTGTTTGTACTTTCCAAAGTCGGATTTATTTATTGATTTTGCTTGACGGCCACTATCAGGTGAAACAAACCGCAGAAAATGTTGATGAAGCAGTGCGAGAACTTCCAGATGCGAATATGGTAATTTTCACAGCGATTCTATATCTTTGTAAAAGCTTTTTGTCACATACCCTGACGAAAATTACTGCTATCTGCACTGCAGAAACCAGAAGATTTGTGGGCAAATCATTCAAAGATTGTTTGTCCAAAGCCTCACAGGAAGGATAGCCCCTCTTGGAAGGCAATTCGGAAGGTATTATTCGTTTATGTCAGGAATGATAAATTAGAATTGTCTCGGAATATTCTGAAACATCTTGACAAAGTTTAGTCTGCAGCAGAATCTCATTTATGTGGGCCACTTCATGAGAATTGAACTTACATTACCAAGTTTCTTTGCATAAAAATGTTTCTGTTGGTATGTACTTGTCCTTGGGCATATATAAATCTCAAGGTTTTTGCTTCTCAAGTGCAATTTTGGCCCATGTTTGGATGATTTTGACTTATTAACGTCCATAATCACTTCATAAAAACATCAAAGATTGGATGATTATGATCTCATCCTTCTGTTATTGCCTTGCAGATTATGGATGATGGAGAACAAATAAGTCTTAAACATTTTAGGCCAATAAAACCCCTGGGATCTGGTGACACTGGCAGGTTTGTCTTTCACGTTTTCCCTTTATACTGCTTAATTCGTAATTACTTGATTATATGAGAACGCTCATTTCCTTTTTCCATTTGATTTTTATCTTTGGTCCCCCTTGCTTTAAGAGCTAGATCGTTGTTTACTCCAAATGTTCACTTTCTTGCAACTTTTCTCTAACTTATAAATGGTATGGTAGTGTCCATTTGGTAGAACTCTGTGGCACTGGCTTACACTTTGCAATGAAAGCCATGGATAAAGGTGTTATGCTCAACCGCAATAAGGTATTGGAGATGAGTTGCAATGCCTACCTCTCTCCGATCTTTTCTTGCTGATCAACTTCACTTGTTAGATATATACCTCGGAAACTTGTATACTATATAAACCTTATAATTCCTCTACCTAAAGCTTAGTTTCTCTGATGCAGGTACATAGAGCTTGTGCAGAGAGAGAAATTCTGGACATGCTGGACCACCCTTTTCTTCCTGCATTGTATGCTTCATTTCAGGTACTTTTGCCACAGAAATGCAGTTTCTGCAATTTCAATATGAACTCTACATGCTTGCTCTTTATTTGATTCAAAGTTTATAAGCTAAGAAACAATAACATACTCATAATGGGCTTTTCAATTTCTATTATTATCATATATTTTCAGACAAAAACCCATATTTGTCTTATAACTGATTACTGCCCCGGTGGAGAACTTTTCCTGCTTTTGGACCAACAACCATTGAAGGTGCTGAAAGAAAATGCTGTGAGGTAAAAGTTGATACTGGAATGCAGAATATTAGTAAGTGCATTATTAGGATTTAAGAACTATAGTCACAGGTTTTTGGTCAATGTAGGTTCTACGCTGCAGAGGTAGTTGTTGCATTGGAGTACCTTCACTATCAAGGTACAGATAAATTTAATGTTCTATCCTTTTGTTAAAAATCAGTTTCGTAGGTTTTGTAAGTTTCACAAACCTTCTCCGAATACAATTGCATGACTTGTTCCTGATTTCTTAACCTAAATTTCTGATGCATATACGAAATACATGATTCTGTACAGAAAAGTTATTTTCCTGAAATTAGAAAACTACATCTTTATGGCATTGTACGATTTGCTATATCATTATGCTCTTTGCTTGCTAAGCCTCTCTTCTTCTTTTCCTTTTTAAGGGATCATTTACAGGGATTTAAAACCTGAGAATGTTTTACTTCAGAGCAATGGTCATGTGTCCTTGACCGACTTTGATCTCTCATGCTTGACATCGTGCAGACCACAGGTATCTGAGCCAACTTTCCTGTTTCTGGTTTAGAGTCTTCTTTCCTGTTCTGAAAATAAATAAATGAAAGTAACAACAACATCTGAATATAAACATATCATGCTTTGCAGCTTTTGATTCCTGGTACAAACGAAAAGAAAAGGCACCGCAAACGTCAGCAAGCTCCAGTCTTTATGGCTGAACCCATGAGAGCTTCAAATTCGTTTGTTGGAACTGAGGAGTACATAGCTCCAGTTAATTCTCTATACGCCTCTGATATTGAACACAACATCAGTGTTCAGTTTCTTTTTTTTTTTCCCCCTTATTCTTTATGTCTAAGCTTTTACAGATCTTTTATATAGCTCAGCTTTTCTCTCATTTTATTTTTCTCACCTGACATTTCATATTCTTGTAGGAAATTATTTCTGGAGCTGGACATACTAGTGCAGTGGACTGGTGGGCTCTTGGTAATTTATACTATTCTTAAATCTTTAATTTGACTTGAGGGTTGGCAACATCGTATTATAGTTTCATTTCCTTCCAGGTATTCTTCTATATGAAATGCTATATGGATATACACCCTTCAGAGGAAAGACAAGGCAAAAGACATTTGCCAATATACTTCACAAAGACCTTAGATTTCCATCCAGTACACAGGTACGACCATCTCTGACAAATTCCTGCTCTTCATAAGAATGTTATTTTGAATTATTCTTTGTAAGATCATTGTGCTTTACTTGTGAATCTTATATTACATTGTTCGGTTTTTTAACATTCTTGCCATGTTTTCGCAGGTTAGTTTCAATGCAAAGCAGCTTATGTACCGGTTACTACACAGAGACCCCAAAAGCAGGTTAGGTTCACGAGAAGGAGCAAGTGAAGTTAAGAGGCATCCATTCTTCAAAGGTGTCAATTGGGCACTAGTTCGCTGCATGGTAATATTAATTGATGCTTACGATACAGAAAGTGTTAAGTAGATTGGCTGGCAAAGGCCCTACAGTAACTGACATGTTTATGAAATCACAGAATCCTCCTGAGCTAGATGCTCCCATCTTCGGGTCCGAAGCAGAAAAGGAAGCCAAACTCGTGGATCCTGAACTGGAGGATTTACAGACTAATGTCTTCTAAAATGGCGTGTTATATTTTATGATTTACACATGGGGAAATTTTCATAATGCTCTTGAATTTTAAGTTCCCCTATTGACCTGCTCCTTGCTAAGATTGCATTGGCTAATGAATTGCTTTCAAGAGGAAGACAGTACAGGCCCTGAAAGATATCAAAAATTTTTGTGAATGCGGATTGGGTGGAAGTTTCTGATGGCGTCCATTGTGATACATTTGGCTGCTTGTTATGTCCTGTACCTGTGCTGTTCCTTTGTATCTGGAAGTTTTGTGATTAAAATTTGTTATTATATTGTCTCTTTTCCTTTGTTCAATTTGTGGCAATCTATAAGTCTCTAACTCTAAATACGTCCGAATCCTAGCAGTCGGCTCTTCCCGTTTCAGATAAGCCCATGTCCGAATCCTTGCAGTTAGCTCTTCCCGTTTCCGGTTTCAGATAAACCTTCCCTTTTTTTTCTTTTCCTAATAATTGCTGTGGATCAATAAATGATCCAGCAAAAATAATCATAATTGTTTGGAAGTAGTTTGCTGTTTTTGTGAGCTTTGCTCCCTTTTACATTCCAAAAAAACAAAAAATCAGACTGGCTGAAGGTCTAGCTAAGATAAGAGTTGGAATATGCTCATCCCTCAGGGTCTTTGACAGACTCTTGACCCCTCTGATTGATGGAGATAGGTCACATCCTGTTCTTTTAGCTTTAACTTTTCAACAAATGAAAAGAACAATATACCCTCTCCATGGCGTGGCTTACTCCAATTTTCATCTAGTTCTTCAGTAATTTCCGACTTGGGAATAGTAACTTTTAACGTGGGATTTTTCTAATCAGTCCTCTGACTGACACGAAACATCAGCCGTCTCAGGTGGGGCTGGCACGTTCATCTGCAAATAACAATCATTTTCTTCAAACAGTGAACACAATAATTAATCTAGTTTCCAATGTTAAGTGGACCAACAGGCAGACTATGGTCCTCGTGCACCTTCTAGTCCTAGATTTGGGTCGAAATTCAGATGAATTCCTCTATTTAAATGATCGATGAGTTAAGAGTAGATTTGACACGATCCGAATTCTCGTCTGACCGGTAAGACTAATTGATTAAGCACACTTGGCTGAGTGTAAGCCATGAAATTTCAAACAAAACTAGAGAGAGTCCCGTTTGTCTCCGTGAACTTTGAACCAACAATATCACATGTGTAGTGTACATCAACCCAAACCAACTTAACTTTATTTTAAACCATCCATTTTACCAAAAAAGATGAATCATCATCTAGATTTCCAAAAACATAGAAGATAATGCAAATGGGAATAACTGTACGACACATTAATATACAATGTCTTTGGCAAGCCAATTCCTTAATCAAGCAGGGTTTAGTTTAGGCGGAGGAAAGATCGTAATTAATCCAAAATAAACCCCATTAATAAATACAATGTTTCTTTAATTTTGTGTTAAATAAGTCAGGCGCCGCACGCGCAGATCAATGGTCCCTGTTTTCACTCTTTAGAGATCAAACCGTTAGCAACTATAATAATTGCCATCACTTGTACTTCGCACTGCTGGTCGAACCCAAAGCGCTCGTTTTCTGTCATTTTCTTTCTTGGATTCTCCGTCTCTTTCAATTTCCCGGAAAAATCAGAACTTTTGCTAAATTTTCCGGGAAATCTCAATGCTGCGGTGTTCAAGATTCTATCTTTAGTTCACTATCTGCTGCACGCACACTTCCTCTATTCTGTACTGTAAAACCATTGTACTGAATTGAAATGGCAACATCAAGAGAAGTGTCTACAATGATTAGGCAAGGGTTTGTCTCGGACCCGACATTTTCTTTTTCACCTTCAAGAATTCGATCAACAGCTACACACTCCAGGGTTTTAAACTCGCCCAACTCTAAAACCCTTCTCTCCCCGCCTCACTTGAACTCTTCAACTGAGTCCACTCATCATCCTACCCTCTTCCAAATGATGTCTGAGGAACAAATCCATGAACAGAATCGCATCAAGTCTCAATCAAAAGTGAGCAAAATAGTTGAGGAATTTGAGAACTTGAATGACTGCGGTATGGGGTCGGGTGATGTGAGGCTTACAGTGATTGGAAAAGATGGGTGTAGGGTTTCGGTGGATGTTCATAAAAGGGTTTTGTTAGAGAAGAGTGGGTTTTTCAGGGAGAAGTTGAGAGGAAGAGAAAAAGGGGTTATGCATACTGTGGAGATCAGCGAATGTGATGATGTGGATGTGTATTTGGAGACTCTGGTTTTGATGTACTGTGATGATCCTAAAAGGAGATTGATGGGTGAGAGTGTTACCAAGGTCTTGGCTTGGCTGAAGGTGTGAATTTCATATTTCTTGTTTTTATGTGTCAGCTTTTGTCTTCCTTGGCGTCAACTTAGTTGGCTTGTTTTTATGTGTGTGATATTAAACGTGATTCTGGCATTTGCTTTCTTTGAAATCATTTATTCTAATTTGTTGAAATTTTTGTTTCATTTTTGGGCACACTGGACGGGTGGGGGTTGTGGAGATGAAAACCAAGAAAGGCGAAATGGCTTTGTTTCTTGTTTATATGTGTTCATGCGTAAAGGGTTAAGACAAAGATCAGAGTATTGTGGGTTTCGAGTCTAATTGAATTCTTGATTTGAATATAGATAACCGCAGAACTATAGGCACGGAGAGATATCAAAAGAATGAAAGAATTTTCTATTCTACTCGTGTATTCAACTTCTACATTCTCTTCTACTTATTTTTGGATACGCTGGCAAATATGGCGATTCTAACTTTGGCTCTTGTGTTTCTGCGATGCCTATGTTTTGAGTTCAACTTTTGTGGTAATGGCATCCAATTTGATATTGTTGTCTTTAGGGAAAATGATTGTGAAATTACTCTGCCAGAAGTCGGTGAAAGACGAGTTAACAGTGTGAAAGCTTCAGTTCTTAATTGTATCTTGAAAAATGATAGCCCAACTAACAATAGTTTCTAGAAAAGTTTCAAATTTTCAATCCTTTTCAACTTTTACTTCAACAAAATAAAAGAGATCGATGAATCTTTCTTTGTTGGCATATCAAGCGGAAGGTTGACATAACAATTACCATTTGTCTTGAATTTTCTCTGAGACGATTACCATTTGTCTGAGTGGATCAAACTAGTCAAAGGATAAGATTCTGAGCTCTTTGCATTTTTCTTTCTCTGGTTTGTCTAATCTCCAAGCTGTTATTTTTTTCTATAGTAGAAAGTCAGCGTTTATGCTTGATCAACTTGCTAACGAACATTTACTTTGCACTCAACTTATCGAAGCTGATAGAGGTCAAAATGATTTTTGATAAGCATTTATCTTTTGCTAATGCCATCGGCTTGTTTATTATAAGAAAACAACATAGTGAAGATTAATAACATAACTGCCATACTGTAGGTGTCTTCAGCTATCATGTTTGAAGTGGGGATAGAATCATGCTTGGAGTATTTGGAAGCTATCCCATGGTCTGAAGAAGAGGAGCGAAAGGTTGTGTCATGTCTAGGCGAACTTCAGTTAAACAACTCAGAGAAGATTCTGCAGAGAGTATCGTGTGAACAGTCCACTTGTGCAAGAGCTGATGACATCTTCTTGAGAGTCTTGAGTGGTGTTTTACAAGCTAAAGATGACAAGGCTCGTCGAGAAGTGAAATCTCTAATTTCTCGATTATTCAAGGAAGACTCATCTGATCATGGTAACAGGCTTAGTGTTTCTAAAGATACCCTTTATTCTCTTTGCCACAGATGCCTTAGTTCTCTTGTGCTATGCCTATCAGAAGCTGCATGCGTGGATGAAAGTAGGCGTGATAGGGGGGCTTTAATAAGTGAAATAACCCGAGAAGCTGAGAATTTGCAGTGGATAGTGGATATTCTTATTGATAAGAAGATGGGTGATGAATTTGTAAAATTGTGGGCAGATCAGAAGGAGCTTGCCATTCTGCATTCCAAGATTCCAACTGTGTACCGACATGAAATCAGTAAGATAACTGCACAACTATGTATTGCTATTGGTAGAGGACAAGTTCTGGTTCCAAAAGATACACGATACTCTTTGCTGTCTACGTGGTTGGAAGGTCTTTATGATGATTTTGGGTGGATGAGGAGGGCATACAGATCCGTTGATAAAAAGTTAGTTGAGGATGGACTAAGCCAGACAATTCTTACGCTTCCGCTGCTGCAGCAGCAGGCTATTTTGCTTAATTGGTTTGACAAATTTCTGAATAAGGGAGATGATTGTCCCAACATTCACAGAGCTTTTGAGACTTGGTGGAGGAGAGCTTTTATCAGACAAAATGTCCCCGAGCAGGACAATTCCCTATCTCAAATAACTGTTTGTGATTATGCTGACTGAAGGATCTTCAAGCAGAGGATAAAGTCTGAACTAGATTCCACATGAGAAGTGCTATTTAAACACTTCTTGTGCCAGGTTGTTCTTCAATTTGTTTCCCACTGTTCATTCGAGTATGAATATGAAATGTATCATTTGAAATTTTTTGTCTAATTCTGATGCAGTTTTATAAGCATAAACTGTCCCAGGATAAGGGCATCTGGGAAATGATTGTATGATATCAATGCTTAAATCTTGAAACTATACAAAGTATATGAATGAAAATGGTCCCTTCACAGTGCTTGCCTGTTATAACGCAGTTTACTTGCGTGCGGTTTAACGTTTTGTAAAAGGTGTAGGTATAAATTGACATGGTTGTGTAGTCCTTGAATTGTAATGATAAATCATTTATCATACTAACATTCAAAAGTGGTTTGTGGTCTTCTCTTTAATTTTTCTTGTTTTCCTTGACCTTCATCACTTTGATCAAATCACTTATTAATAGGCTGCAACAACTACCTTTTGGTTTCTCCAAACATTCTTTTCATAATTACTAGGTAATTGTCTAAAGAAATGCACTTATGGATTGATCCAACTATTGTCATATATATGAATATACATACCTTTCTTCTAAAATATACGAGTCCTTCTTTAATCTATCAAACAACATTGTCTTTTTCTTGCGGGTTGTTTGCTTACTCAGCAAAATTTATGTTGTGAAAGAAAAAATGAGTAACCCTTCAAAAAGTTAAAATTTTAAAAAATTAATACGTTCAAAAACTAAGATATACTTAATAATCTTAATCAAAAAATATCATCCATTCCTGTTAGCCAAATGATTGTTCTTGGAGTGAAAGTTGGCGCTTCCCCCGCCTAAGTTCATTGGCAGCTTAAACTTAGAACTTCAAACAAACTTTGTTATTTAGTCGATACCAAAATCAAGTTGGACATTCAGACAGTTAAAAAATTCCTCTTGAAACAGTATGGAACTGGTCTAAACAGGATCGAAAGCAAGCTTTGGAGAATGTAAAGTTGTTCTGGCAGATTTCATTTCCAGTGTTATCTTACAGTAAACTAATCGTAAGGTGGTAAGGGCATTAGTTGCCAATCTTTTGCATGGTCACTGTGACATCCTCCGGCAATAGCGTGAAGTTGGCAATCCCTCCCTCTTATTAGGCATCATTATCTAAAAACTAAAATTTAGAGACAACAGAGAGTTTATGTTGCTTTTGAGAGTAACTTTTGTGCTTTCACCTCGTATTTGAAATTTGCCTTCTTGGAGTCATCTGCTGACCATACAAATATGCCGTGGAGCTTGTTCATGCGTCTTAGCTTGTCACAAGCACTAAAAAAGCCATTTTTGGGAGATAAACCACCACTTTCTCCATCTGTAGCAAAGCTGGCTAAGACCTTGCCTCCTTTATAATTAGCGGACTGCTTTCTGAAATGTTGCAGGAACAGTGGAACAGTTGTCCCCTTGCCTAAAGCATAGAACTGAAGGTTAACATAGTCTATCACATGCCCGTACTTCCTCCACAGGGCTAAGTAATGCTCCTGCACTTTACTATTTTCATACGGAGCTATTGAAGCAAATTTTATGATCTTCTTTTGTTTAAGGTCCAGGAGAAGCTGTCCAATGCATTCGGCGAATGTTTCTGGGTCTCCTTTGAAGTGTTCATAGTCGATATCAATTCCATCCAAATGATATTTCTTCACCAAGCCAGTTATTGAACGAATGGCATTAGTAACCCAGGAGTTCACTGATTGAGGCTTGAAATACGCAGGCTTATTGTTTATGCTGTCACCTCCGAGGCTCATCGCTACCTTGACATTCCGATGGCGGGATTTGATTGCTTCTACAGCTGAAGGACTGAGGTTGTGTGTGTCCCAGTATGCTTGGAACTTACCGTTGCCCGGAACAGGGTGAGAATAGGAGGTGTAGTCTATAGCAAAGGAGAGGATGAAGTGAAATTCAACTCTTGGATCAATAGGCACGTCTGAGAATTTGACACCGTTGTCTTCAGCTCCGATGTACTCCCTGAAGAGCTTTGACGAAATCGGCGCTGGTTCAATTGATGCAAATGTTGAGATGACAAGAAGAAGTATAATAAAAAGTCTATCCATGGCTGTTTCAAATGTAGCAGAAGACATGTTGCAGATAAGCTACGTATAGGTGTATATATACGTGTGGTAGTGATGGAGTAGTAGTGTACTCGGAATTTGCTTGATTGCTTCTTGGTAAAGGAAGCGTATTACCCATCTAATAAAACTTCTTTCTTAGCATAATCATAAGCTTTGAAAGCATCTTAAAGGTCCTGGTGAATCAGCGATGTGTCATTGTTATATTCAATATTTTGGACTTTTATCCAATATCTCCAAGCATCAGAATAAGATCATATTTATATATTTTATGTTGAAGTTTCAAGGTATGAAAGTGCATTAATCCTTAACGTACTGCTTAATGAAAGATTCTCAAAATTTGTTCTCTTTCACACTAGGTCCTGCATGGGAATAGAATTTGTTGTTCGGACATGGGTGGTCAATCACTTCAGCAATGAAATAATTAACTTGATCTTTCTCCTGAAACTCTTTATAAACCTAAATTCTAAACTCTCTATTTCAGTTCCCATCTGGCAAAACGATGAATTTTCTGAGTTCAAAAAACCTGGTTTCAGACATAGGCACTGTTAGCATTCACAATCAGAATACGACAGCATGCAAATGGGATGGATCTTTGCCTCCTAAAGTGTGCCTTTAGATGCGGTTATTGTAGAACTGATGAGCTGTCTGTGGGTTGTGGGCTTGAAGGGAACCCGGTCCAACTTCTTAACCAGTGTTTAATCCCTTAGTTTGCGTCTGACTTTGTGAGCTGGATGGCTAAGTCTCGAAACTGGAGACTGATGGTGAGAGTGAGACACG
>JANZLX010000008.1:4124804-4136105 GCA_025531955.1 Erythroxylum orinocense | reverse complement strand
CATCACAAAGTTATACCTTACATTTGCTCCTTCATTTGCAACTTATCTTATGCTAAACAACTCAAAATGCAACATTATCTACAATTGTCAAAACTATAATTTTTTAATACTATTCATCATCTTCTTCTTCACCGTAAATTGCAGACTTCTTCACTATTCTTCTTACTGATTTATTCATTCCTAATCATATATTATGCCCTTCTATTCCAATACAATCTCAAAACAACTCAAATGCAAGCTTATATGGTATATACCATCAAAACCGAAATTTCCCACCTGCTTTCTCTCACTACTGTAAGTTTGTTTTATGAACAATAGCAACTCTAAACTGATTCTAAAGTTAACAACACAAACTTTCACTAAACTTAGATATTCACAAACACCAAAACAAAACATACTCTTTCCAGTTGCTGCATAAATTCTACTGCACTATATGTTTCATTATTAACTCATTCATCACTACTACTATACTCATCCGAAACCTCTCTACATATATATTCTCTACTTATATAACTCATCATGAATAACAAAGCAATAGACGGAGCTGGTTTTAGTGAACGGAAGTTTTGGTGTTGAATTACTTTCGGTGAGAGACAACCGAAAGAGAGCTTCAAAAATTTTTCCCTCCAGCAAGACACACGTGTCTGTGTGTGTCCCTTGCATGTGAGCCAAGTGGCAAAATACTGGGCTGTCACTTGTCGCATTATAATTGGTCCATGATTTTAATTTTTTTATCTAAAAAATACTCCAAAATTTTAAAAAATCCTAAAATTTTAAAAAAATTCAAAATATTACTAAGAGTCTCCAAATAAAATTGTCAGCTAAAATAATTTGTCAAAAATTCAAAATATCCAAAATATATCAAATTTTTTGAAAATTTTCAAAATTCACCCAAAAAATTTAAAATAATAATAACACTCTCCAAATAAAATTTTAATGCAAATAATCCACAATTCACATTTTTAATCGTATTTATAAATCAATTATACCCGAAAAATGTCATGAATGCGTGTACAATTAATTGTATGTGTCCAAAATGCTTATGCACAAATAAGCAAATATTCAAATATACAAAGCATAAAATGTACTGAATTTTTTTAATATCCTAACCCCCTAATATGAGGTGTTACAGATCAATCTTTCTTTATTATTTTTCTGATTATCTTCCATCACCTTGGGAAATTTTTTACTTTCATCTTTTCTTTCGACCTTGTTGGAGTCACCTAGTTGAATCTTTTTTGTCTGAGGAGCTATATGATTTATTAGAGACAAGATTTCAGTCCCGGGTTGACCCAAAGTCAACGAATTTGTCCCAAGTTGACTAAACTGCAAGTTGGTTTCTTACTTTCTTGTAAAAAAAATATTATTAAATTTTAGATTAAATTTGAATTCGACTGTTCAGTTTGAATTATGAAAGTTTAAAGTAAAATATTATTTTTAAAATTTTAATTAAAAATAATCAGATTGAGCCTAAACTTAATCGTACTTTGGATTGCCCAAATCTAATCGAGCTTGGATTCACGTAATGTATCTTAATTTTTTAGCTCAAGTTCAAGCCCAATCCGGCTCAACACCATCCGCAGTATTTATGTTGATCGTACATAAAAATGAAGGGACAATTTTCTCAAAGGACAGAAAGTTCCAAGTGAATTGAACCTCGGTTATGGCTCATGGGCTTGTAAGACATGACAAATGAATGGGCTCATGGTTTATCTGAGAGCCCATGATCATTCTTCCATCTGTCGATTTGCGTTGTAAGACTTGGCTAACGAAATCGATATGCACCTCCTGGGACTGCAAGCACGTAGATTTTCGCTCCTTTTTAAGATACGTGAAATTTTGGTTTGTATATCGTATTCTTCTCAGTTGGGTTTTTGACTAGATCACCAAATTATAGTTTTAAATGTTTTTTTTTTGGAAAGCTAGTCTATGCACTATCAAAGTATATGCACGTGGTGGACGCTATCGATCCAGCAAAGAACAGTTCATAAGACTGTAGCAAAAGGATGTTACTGAGAAAGTGTTGGTTGACAAGGATGTGGTCACTGGAAATAAATGTCACGACGTTTTCCCAATGAACTACAATGATGCAGAAATTGATGTTACTTGGGAGACAAAGAGGGCTTGGCGGCAAAAAGACACGCTACAAAATAGAGTTCGGTACTGGTAAAGGCCCCTCTCCAATTATTTCGACAGGCTAAGTAAATGATGGCGTTGCATTGCATTTGCACGTTCGATGTGTTCCATCACAATTTAATTTGGGGCTACAATCACAATGACAATGAGATTCTTTATGTTCTATCGTCTTTTTTCTGACTTATAATTAAGCCACGTTTCGACAAGTATTTATTACGGAGAGAGAGTAGTGCAGCAATCAGCATTTTACTTTTCAATCCTTCAATTTATATATGATTTAATATTAGCAAGATGATATAAATTTTATTAATTAAAAAGATATTAATTAATTAACACTTAATTTTGTTGCAAAATCAAACCAAATTTTTTTATGATTTTCTAAAAAATCATTTAAACATAATAAATTGAAGCAAGAATTATTCAATAGTATAATTTTCAACCGTGTACATAAAGCTAAACCAGATAACCCAACTTTTAAGAAAGATTTTTTTTACTACGAACGAACATAAAAGAAAAGTTATGATCGGAGGACACCAATGTCCTCACGATCCTTCACTAAAAGAGGATGTAATTGAACTAGAAGATAGGTACAATAAGTACCTGCAAAGAAGAATGCGCCAAATTAGCAAGATGATCCGCACATCGATTACCTTCACAACAAATTCCCCTTTTGATCAGTTCCAAGCAATCGGTATCAAGAGTATGAGAATTGAGAAAGGTGTGAATCAATTACTCCACTTCTAAGCACTACGTTGATTAACAAATCAGGGCATTAATAAGGCGGGAGCAATACTGGATGACTGTAAATTCACTACTAGTAGCTTTTAATCCTTTACTTTTAAAATGCATCCTCAGATATGTACATGTGGTACCGGATATTTCAATAAGTTTCGATGAGACATGCCGCCTGATTTTTACCAAATATTAACATAATATTAAACCAAAAGAAAATATAAAAATAGTATTCATCTATTCATAATTTATTACCAAAATCATTTTTCATTCTTTACCTATTTTTTTCATTTCATACCAACTAACCAAGAAACCTTTAAACCAAACGACTGAAGGCAACGCCGAAACGGGCTTTATCATGCCTCATACTTTAGTGGAGCTTCTCAGCCCCACTTACAATGTTTTCCGTCTTCCACTCAATTTCAGGTCAATTTAGTTTCATTATACGTTGAAATCTGCACTGAAAAAACATATGAGAAAATTTAATAGTGTATTTTTTTTCTAATTAACGATTAATTTAGAATTGCTATTTAGACAAAAATTCAAATCTCAATTCACTATAGTCGACAAAACTTTAAATCACTGCTAATTAAAATTTGTCAAATATAATTCTTAATCGGTAATAAATTTTTTTTATTGACTCACTTAAATATTTCCATACAATTCACGCTATATTTAATTACTATCGAATCAACAAATATAGCTCATAAATAATATTAAAGTATAGTTTTTTTCATGAGGTATTTTGATAATCTTAAGTCTAATAATTAATTGTAAAATCATTATATTGAAGACATCTATTTATAAGTAATGATTTATTGAGAATCCTCATAATCAGTCCAATTCAATAAATTTATTATCTTATAAGCATGATTCATGAATGTGATTGTTTGAGTATTTTTCATACGTTATGAATGTAATTACTCTATTAATAAAAAAGGTATGATAGTTTTATTGTTCTATTAATAACATGTTTTGATGAAACAACAATTAGAAATAACTTAAGAATAATATCTAAATGTAATATGAATTTTAAATTATGATTTTATTATAATTTTAATTGTACAATAATTATTATAGAAATTTATCTTTAATATTGTATATTAAATATAAAAATAAAATACGTAAAGATAAAATATATTTTTATTAAATAAATTGATAATGTTATGCATTAAGTGTAATTAGCTGATTAATTGAAAGTACATAAATTAACAAATTTAGCCTATTAATTTAAATTGAAAATATAAAATAATTAACTTCCAAAGATTTGGCTCCATTCTCGCACTTTTTGCAATACAATCAGAAGAGGCCTTTTATATATTATCAAGTTCATGGCTATTAGCAAGCATGACATGATTAAGAGAATGTTTGAGATCTCTTTCTAAATTTTTAATGAGTATTTAAACTTTAATTAAACCCTTTAAATGTTAAAAGTAAATGAAAATTTATAATCTGGGATTACAACCATATAACGTGGCATCTTAACATGTAAGGATCTTAAAATTGTAGAATTTAAAACAATATTTCCATACGAGCTAGCATAATAAGCGTCTGTTTGATTGGACTTATATTAATAGAGTTTTTTTCTATAGATCTTTTCTGAAATAACTTTTTAAGAAGCTAGTTGACTATTTGGTTGTTATTTAAAAAAGAATTTTTTTGAAAGAGTTTCATACAGTAGACTGTTTGACAACATAAAAATAAAAAGTACTTTTAATTATAACTTTATTTATTTTGTAATAAAAATTATTTATGCATATAAAAATTATTTAAAGTATATTAAACAATATGCAAAGTACAATATATTAATTATTATATAATTTTAAATCATATGATACATAAATAAAGGTATATCTAACCAAAACTTTTATATAGATTATTATAACTTAATTAAACTAATATCGAAAATAAATATTAACGCATATAAAAAAAGTCAAATAATATTATATAAATCTCGAAATAAATATTCAAATTGAGTAAATAGTTAAATACATAATAAATTATGTATTTTATTGTAATTCAAGAAGATTTGCAATAAATTAGAGAATATGAATTTGTAAGATAACCGTAAAGATGAGTTTGTGGGTATTTTGAGAATTATGTATAAAACATAAGGATAAAAAGGATAAAAAAAAGTAGGCTTATTAGTTAATCTAAAAAATTTACTTGAAAAAATATTTTTTTGAGAAGTTTCAAATTTGAGCTTCTTAAAAAAAATATTTTGACTACAAAAAAAATCATATTTATTAAAAATACTTTTTTATTTTACAATGAAACACTTATTTATTAAGAAAAATTTGCAACGATAAAAATTACTTATTAACCTCTCGAAGGTTTATCCAATCAGGCACTAACTGAAAAATGTACTAAACAAATAAAGGGTTGCTCGTCAGTCAATTTCCATCCGCAGATAGCGTTTAGCGTGCACGGTCCCTCCTTCCCTACATTTAATTAGACGTTGACTACAGTAACAGTTCATTGTCTTTTTGTACGTATTTCGCTTGTCTTTGCTTTCTTGACAGCTTAGTAGTCCTCTACGGCCCCTATCTTACTGTCGAATGATAATTCTTTTATACTCCGTTCCAGACATGTGTTCCTTGGTGTTGCAGTTTAATTGGTAAGACTTTGTGTATGGATACTTCGTCAGCGCTTCAAACTCCGATAAGAAGAAGACTTGTCCAGTGATTTATCGTTTTACGATTCGTTAGTCGTTTCTCCCAACACGGCGACATTGTTTTTTTTTGTTTTGAAAAATCAGCAATCCATTTTTTTAGAATAAGCACTGAATAAATTGGAACTTTCACTGAAATAAGTTAACGTTTGTAGGCGACATTGCTTATATTGCAGCATAAGTTGTCTAAATAGAGCACTCTCGCTTAATGAGGGTAACATTTGAGAGACAGATGTCTGAAATGATTGTATATTCAGAAACTAGAAAATGGAAAGAAACCTAGAGAGGAAAAAAAAAAGACATGGCGTGTTATATGTAAGTACAAGCTATTTCAGTACTTGTGCGACGCAAGGAGACGTCCAATCACATATCAGACACACAGCAATGATTCATGGATGACGAGAGCATATAATTTTACCATAAATAAAAACAACTCGATACCCTATAAAGATAAGGTCTGATTAAACACTCACAACGTTGTTACTTTAGTTTAGGTTTAGAAAAGAAAACAAAATAATTCTGGGATGGTGCTGAAATGTGACTAGACAGTTTTTGTGTTATAGCCTTCGTTGAATCCCTCCAGTTTCTGAACTGTAAGATTCTGTGTGTGTGAACACAGTAACTTAGCTCCCTCCATAGCCTCAACCTTTACTCGTTTACAAAGCTTTAATCGGTTGCCATTTCGTTCCTGCCAAATTTACTGTACCGGCCTGGACTCTTAACAAATAAAGGAAGAGTTTGTCAGGGTCTTAATAACTATTCATTTTGGTATAGTATAGCAAGCATTTTATGATTTTCGTGCAATGGTCCACTTGCAAATTATCCTCTCTCACTCTCTCTTTTATTATTCTTTCAGGCCAGAAAGTCAAAAGGAAACGATTCCATCAAATTTGAAAATCATGAAATTGAAAAAGAAAACAATAGAGATAATGGATATGCTAAAGGAAAATGCTTGCCATTTGGGATTTTTTCTTATCGATTTATAGGATATTGTATAAAAAAGATCGATAGATGACTCCCAACTCTATTTTTGCATTAAAAAATATCATATCCTATTCAAGGAAAATCATATTTAAATCGACATTAAATAGCTAACCAGACTCTTTTCTCTAGGTTTGCATAGTATGAGATACGTCAGAGATTTCATTATGGATTGTCACCACTGCCACTGGCACACAACAGTCTTAAGACACAACAACGAAGCAGCTCCTATCTTTAATGGGATGGTGGTGGCACGGGGGACAATAAGGATGTATATACCATACTTAATGGACGGTTGAGATTAAAGGGATTGTTAACAGAGCAAATAAGGCAATGCAAAGCCAAAAAGGCAGGCATGCATTTATGTAACGCAAGTTCTTTTGTGACTCTACAGAGCTTACGTTCCAAGGCAAACTAAACAAAACAACTCTGAGCCAGAGAGAGAGAGAGAGACACCCCAATTCGCATGAATTGCCAAAACGTAGGTACTTGCATCAGAATTGATGATAAATCAATAGGAGGAGACGAGAGATTAATGATAATGTCAGGAGATGAAGCCGAACAGTTATTGGTAGTGCTCAAAGTTCGTAAAAGGGAAGGCAAAATGATATGACATACAGTTTTAAGGGCCATAACGTGAACAGGGTTCAAGATCACAGAGTTTTCTTTTGCGAGATTGAGTATCAGCTCGCCACCCGCTAAAAAGATCGATCTCATAAATTTGTTTGCTAAGAACACCCTACATGAAACTGTATATAACGTAGGAAGGAAAGTCATCAACTATAAATTAACTCTTGCTCACCAAAGCATCCCTGTTCTTTTCCAGTAGAAGCCTCTCCAGCGATTACTACAGTGTCTTTAGACATTTGTTAATTTGATTGGCATGTCAAATAAAGTCATATGCAGAACCCCGATGATAATTTCATGATTGCACGTGTATTTTCAAAAGGAAAAAGATGATGAAAGCTCACTGCTCATGCAATGCAACTCGTAAAGCTAATAGCTATATACAGAAAGAAAAGTAATATTGAATAAACTAATGAATCATCTCAGAAAATTTTAATTTAAATGACGCTAAGTGACTCAAACCTACAATCTTTAGAGGCTTTTTAAGGGCTAGACGGACTACATCGACTAGATCCTTAGGGTCACATTACCCATGCATTAAATTAATCTTAGTTTAAGTTTTAATGGGTGAATGGAGATGCTAATTTGTACGATTAACTTGAAAGTAGTCCAAAAATTAACTCATGAGAAACTTATTTTCTAGATATAGAGTAGTTGCTGTATAAAATCTCATTGAAGGAGGGGCGTGTTCATCGCTTGCTTGGACAGCAGGTTGGGTCAACTGTGGATGATTGAAGCTTGAAAGAGAAATATATTGGAAGATGAGTGAGAGTGACCATTTCTGTCTCCGAATCCAAATTTACTTGGTGTATCTAATACATTCTTTCCATAAAGTAAATAATAATCGGATGATAGTGACGGTGATGATGATGACATAATCATTCAATCCCCTCCCTCACTATTTCTGCTCAGTTTCATCTCATTCACTACAACTGCTTATTACTCACATTCCATTTAGATTCGCTCTATCTCTCTGTCTCACACACACACAAACACACAAACACACTCAGTGCATGGATTGAAACCTACACTTGAATGCTCCTCTCGGGGAAACATCAGCATTACCAACCTGCAAATTTTGTACTTTTCATCTCTTACTTTTAACCTCTCTCCCTCTCTCTCTCTCTCTCTCTATTCCTTTTGTCTCAGCTCTCTATCTCTCTATTGCACTGTTTCTTTTCCCCTTATCCAACTATTTATACTTCCTCTTTGGAGATCAGAACTCCTAGCAGATAAAAACAACGCAAAAACCTACCATACCAAGGGAGTGTATTGCCACACATTATGTCTCCTTCAACATCCTCCAGGTGGTGCCCAACACCAGAACAGCTCATGATCTTGGAGGAGTTGTATAGAAGTGGAATTAGAACACCTCACGCTTCCCAAATTCAGAGGATCACTGCCCACCTCTCTCTGTATGGAAAGATTGAAGGCAAGAATGTGTTCTATTGGTTTCAAAACCACAAGGCAAGGGATAGACAGAAGCTTAGAAGGAAACTCATCAAGCAACTCCAGCAGCAGCAACTTTATCATCATCATCATGATCTTGAACAGCCACAACACATCCCATCAAACTACCATCTTTTTAACTACTTTGATCATCCTCCTACACCAATTTCAGATTCCCTTCTTCAACTTCCATACCATACTTCAGCTGGTATCACTCATCATCAGGTGATATCGATTATTCCTTCTTTGTGGTTCACTTAGTTTTCTTTTTACCAGAATAGAAATAGTAATCAGAGTTTAGGACTCTTGATTATATATATTAATACATACACAAACACAAACAAGTACACCCACGCTTCATTTTGGTAAATGTGTAATGAGAATATTCCTCTCTTTTTCTTCTTTCCCCTTCTAGAGAACCTTTGAATAATGTCCAAGACAAACAATCTTTTATCTCATTTAGTACACGACTTCCAATTTGGATCTAAGGTTGTGACTTTTCTCTCCCTGATTGTACCATGTGAGGAACCAAATCTTCCCATCCCGAACTTCAATACCCAGACATAAAAATGCATAACAAAGTTACAAGAAAGTTAAGAATGAAAATAGATGGAAAGATCTCCAAGATATATTTACAGTTCTAGTTCCTTGCTGGGAACACAGCTTCTACGTTGTGGCTACGTTTTATCACTTATCACTGACAAAACATGTCAATAAGTAGGATTTAGTAGGATGTGAATGAACATATGTAGTCACAGATCAGCTAGGGCTTCTTTATGTGGTATTGTGCAAAGTGATAGGTTAAGCCAGGTTCACGTAGGTTGCTTTTCTCTCTGTCTTGTATTGCTTTGTTGGTTATTTGCGAGTAACATTGTTGGTTATTTGCGAGTAACAGCATACAATTACATAAAACTTTCCACATTGTAGTGGTTGGTCGTGTTTCCATTCTTATTCTGCAGCTATTTTGGAGCAGGGAGAAATTGAAGTTGCACCACAAGTGATAAGCCACAGTTGGAAGCCTGAGATACCATCAAGGTTCAAGATGGAGAGTCCTATGATGAGAATGTGCGGCCATGATTGGATGATGTCGACGGTGGACATTGGTTTACCGTCCCCATGTTGTAACAGACCACTGAAGACCCTAGAACTGTTCCCCATGACAACTACTAATCTCAAAGAAGAACACACCAACACATCATCCAAGCATCTCTCTTTGCCCACACCCAGTAACTAATGTACATCAAATTGCATGGTCCTTTCTTTGCCTTTCTAGGTATCTAATAGGGGTACTCTGGAAAATCTGGATTTGACTTTTGTGTACTGTAAGATATTTGCCCCTTGGTTTCTGTTGTGGTCAGTATGTATCTATCTCCAAGCTAGGGCTCTAGATGAATGAAAAGATCTCAATTGTCTGGTGAGTATATTACTGGTCCTTTAAAGTTTTTTTCTCCTCCTACTGTTGTCTTTGTTTCAGTAGTACTGTTCATTTTTCCATATTAAAATCTGTATTTGGCCACAAAAGCATTTTGTTTTTATGTTCATTTTTATTGTTTAGTTTGTCTTTATACACAAATTAAAGCTGACAAATTTCCAGCAGTAGACAGGACATCTAAGCTTGTAGACCCCAACTTTTTGTTTTGTTTGGTCTTGGTCCTTGGCGACAAGTCAAACGCCAACGTCTTTGTAGATTAGATTACGAGTAAAAAACAAATTGGAGCAAATACTACATGGAGGAGATGGAATGAAGCTGTAGTAATGTTGTGTAGTGTAGAGGAAATAAAAAGGATTTCTTGTTCTGAAGACACAGAAAGGCGTACGTGATGTGATGGTGATAAGATGCATGTCAAGCCTGCCCTGTAGGCTGGAACAAAACGAAAAGTGGCTGCTTAAGCAATGCTAGAGTCAGCTAATTTGTATACGATATACATTCCCCGTAGAAATGCAAAATGCTGACTGGGTCCAACACCGTCCAAGTTATTAGGTTTAATTCAAGCTTATAATTGAGTTCAAAGCCAAATTTCACACACATTCTGACCTGTAATTTGGATATCTTATATTCTGTTTCATCTAAAATAAAAATTATTTTAGAAAAATTTTAATTATTTTAAATAAGTTTCATTTGTGACCTTTTATGTATGTTAATGATTTTACTTTCAAAATTACCCTTTTATTTTTCTTACATCTTAATTATATAATTACACAAATTATATTTTTAAGACACTTCAACATATAACTAATAAGGATAAATCAAACATTTTATTGAGTTTCTTAATAAATGTACATCTTTCTAAAATAACTTTTATTTAAAATAGAAGAGAGTATATATATATATATATATACACATAAATATTCACTAATATACAAAATATGTCACTTTGTTATACAAATAAAATGTCTTTATATATATATATATATATACATATTTTGTATATTAGTGAATATTTATGTTTGTGACATAGATATTGTGCTCTCCGCAACCACTCTCTCATCTCTTATCCAACCTTGTTTGTGCCTTAACCTCCCGTTTGGTTGCTGTCCCCGTTACCGGGGATAGAGGACAGAACATGAAATTCCTGTCATCCAACGCTGTTTGCTTCCTGTCTCCTTAGTTTTGTCACCTATCCTCAAATGACAGAGACAACAATTTCCTGTCCGTCGCTTAAGCGGAGGACAAGGGACAGTATGTCCCTGACTCCGCTTCAAGA
>JANZLX010000008.1:4104879-4116506 GCA_025531955.1 Erythroxylum orinocense | reverse complement strand
GTTGATTATCAACTCCTTAGTTTCTGTAATATATATTTCTTCAATAATAATTTGAGTTTAAACACTATTAAACAATTGTTCATTTTTGACTTAATTTAACTTTATCTATTTATAAATAGCGGGTTTAAAAGATATTTATTAAATTTTATTTCAAATTTAAATATTTAAAATTAAAATTAAAATTTGAAATAAAATTCAGCCTCTATTTAGTTGGGCTATACCAGTAGAGTTTTTTCTGAGAATAATTTTTCTAAGAAGTCAATTCACAGTTTGACTGTTATTTAAAAAATAGCTTTTTTGAAAGAGCTTTGTGCAGTAGACTGTTTGACAACATAAAAATAAAATATTTTAAAATTTAACTATATTTTATTTTATAATAAAAATTATTTATGCATATAAAAATTATTTAAGGATATTAAAAAAATATGTGAAGCACAATATATTAATTATTATATAATTTTAAACTATAAGAAACAAAAATAAAAATATATCTAACCAAATCTTTTATATGAATTATAACATAAATAAAATAAATATAAAAAATATATATTAAAATATATAAAAAGCCAAATAATATTATATAAATCTCAAAATAAATATTCAAGTTGAGTAAATAGTTAAATAAATAATAAATTATGTATTTTATTGTAACAAATAAAATGAGTTTGCAAGATAAATGTGAAGATGAGTTTGTGGATATTGTAGGAATTATGTGTAAAATATAAAGGCAAAAGGGACTAAAAATAGGCTCATTAATTGACCTGAAAAATCTACAAAAAAAGTCATTTGAGAGGCTTTTTTAATAAATTCCAAATTTGAGTTTCTTAAAAAACTGTATTTTAGCTGTAAAAAAAGTTATATCTATTAAAGAAGTCCTTTTTTATTTTATACCTAAACACCTATTTTTCTTAAAAAAGACTTTTGTAGTGAAGAAAAGTGTTTATTAACCTCCCAAAAGCTTATTCAAATAGTCACTCGATCTCATTTGCTAATTTTAAGACGAGTTAAATTAAGGATTTGTTTATTTCTATTTATAATTTTTATTTTTATTTTTAAATTTAATAAAAAATCAAAATTTTGAGCTTTGATTTTGTTTTCTTTGGGTTTTTTTTCTTCTGTTTTCATAATCTGAATTAGAATCGAACATATATATATATAAAATTTTAAATATGAATAATAATTTAATTTAAGATTGTATATTTAATTAATTAGAATTATGAATAATTTAATTGTAATAATTTAGTTTAATTTTAATAACTAATTTTTGTAATTTAGAATTTAAAATATATCCAAAATATATAAAATTTGTTAAAAATAAATTTTAATTTATAAATAAAAATATTTTAAAAATAAAATATTCAATTTTATAGAATAATTTATCTTTAAATTGTATTTAATGTATAATAATAATAATTAATAAAAATATAATTATATTATATTAACAATTAAACATAATTTTGTTTCTATTTTAAAGATAAAAAATAAAAAAAGAACTACTCGACTACTTTTTGTCACACCTAATTGGGTCTGCAAAAGGTGTTCCGTTACATTTTGCCAAATTTGTCTGTCAGGAATGCGAACTAAAAAATGGCGAGGAGGCTGGAGCCTGGAGCCTGGAACAAGGAAACCGCTCCATATATTGTTTGGTTAACATATATCATACTGCGGCAGTGCCCTACGTAAGTCTATGTAGAAAATTAATATCGATAATTCGGTCATTTCGCACGCAAAACAATGCTCTGTTTAGCCTCTGACAATCGTAGGACCGTCAAGATCTCCTTCTTCTTGCTTTTATATGTACTCCAGTTGTATTCAGAAATCAAAATAAAACCAAAAACCAAATCTTTTATAAAGGTTGGAATCTTCAAAGAAATGAATACTAAATCAGGGTTAATATTTTTTAGTATATGAAATATTTCTTAAAAATGGAAAATAAATTTATTACGTAATTGTTAATAAATTCTAAATAAAAATATTATCAATTTATAATTTAATATTACGCTAAGTGACTTTTCCACATATAAACAATATTATTATATCAAATAATTAGCGTTGTAAGTGTCAAATGAATTTAACTATATAAGAAGGTCAAAATTAGGAATTGCAGACTAAAAATTAAAATTAAGTTTAAATTTTGAAAAACTTCAATTAAATATTAAAATAATATTATTAAACTAAATATTAAAATGATGTTATTTTAAAATAACATGATGTTAATGTGCACCCACTAAATCAAACAAGTTACTGAAAAATAATTAAGTCACAGTAAACCTGAATACAACTCTTAATCATAGTACGGTTGGGATTAGTATTACAATACAACTCTTAATCATAGTACGGTTGGGATTAGTAATCGACTAATCGTTATCCCTCAAATGAAGGAGAAGGAAAACGACGTAGTAAATTACGGATAGGGACAAAAATACAAAATTAGAAGAGACTTTTCTGAGATCCAACGGCATGGAAATATCCAATAATACTTATAATAAAATAAATACAATCATCAATTCCCTGGGATCCCCAGGGAGAGTCATCAACCATCACTCTCTCCTCGCTTTCCACTTCTAGTCAACTCACTGAGTCGACTCACTCATCCCAGCCCCATCTTTTCTCTCAATTTTTTTCCTTTCTCATATCCTTCGTTTCCACGTTTCCTTTTCGCCTTCCCTCTCACAATCTTTCCTTTTTTGTCTTTTCGTTATACTATATCGGACGGCCTCGACTCTTCCACGTCAGCTTCGTCTTCTTCACCCTCCTTCTCCTTCCTGGTCCTTCTCTTCCCTCTCCGTCTCTATTCCCAATTTATTATCTTTATATACATTACCCACCTAGGGTTTCTGTCAATTCACCTAAAATTAAAATCACTCACTTATCTCTCTAGCACCCCTCTCTCTGTATATATATGAACAAATACATATATGTGCCTCTCCAGTGAAGGCCCCCAACTCAATTTATCGCGGGCGAGGTACAATTTCGTTTAGGGTGTTTGCCTTTTCTTCTTGAATGTCTTGGCTTTTGCTTTTGTTATTATCAATTTTGATCCATTTCTTTTAGTTTTTGTTGCTTTCCTTGGCGTGGGTTTGTTCAAATTCTCAGACTTTCTGTTGTAGGTGTTCGTTTTCGTTAGGGTTTTGAATTGCGCGTTCTGTAATTTGTCAGTCAGCTATTTGGTGACCTTGGGTGAGTGTTAGTAGCTGCTTAGGTTGCTGCTTTCAACGATTATGTGTTGATGGCGATTGAGAAGAACTGTGTCAGAGTTTCGAGGTTTGATTCAGAGCTCTCTCCGCATAGTAGGGATACTATGTCGAGTGATGAAGAGGAGCTCCCGAGACGAGTGCCTGCTGTTGAATCCGATGATGATGATGATGATGATGAATTTGATGATGCGGATTCGGGTGCGGGATCAGATGACTTTGACTTGCTGGAATTGGGGGAAACTGGAGCTGAGTTTTGCCAAGTTGGAAACGTGACTTGTAGTGTTCCTTTTGAATTGTATGCTCTTCCAGGTTTGGAGGACGTGTTGTCTGTTGACGTGTGGAATGATGTGTTAACGGAAGAGGAAAAATTTGGCCTTACTAAGTATTTACCTGATATGGATCAGGAGATGTTTGCGCGGACCCTAAAGGATCTATTTGAGGGGGCCAATTTCCATTTTGACAGTCCCATCAAGAAGTTGTTTGAGATGCTGAAGGGAGGGTTCTGTGAGCCAAGAGTTGCCCTTTACAGGGAAGGTTTAAATTTCTTCAGGAAGAGGATGCATTACCATTGTTTGAGGAATCACCAGAATAATATTGTCAGCAATTTGTGTCAGATTAGAGATGCTTGGCATAAGTGCAAGGGCTACAGTATTGATGAGAAGCTTAGGGTACTCAACATTATGAGAAGTCAAAAGAGTTTAATGTATGAGAAGATGGAGGAAGATTTGGAGAGTGATTCACCGGAGAAAGAGGAAGTGAGCGACAGGGTATGGGGAAAAAGCATCAAGGATAGAAAGAGTGCAGTCAAGCTTAGTCGTGATGGTACATATGATTCAGAACACCCTTCACGGTTGCCTTCAGTGGGTTTGGAAGTCCCAAAGTATGGGAAGAAGAATCCAAAGGGTATCCTCAAGTTGGCTGGGATGAAAGCTCCTTCCTCAAAGGAGAGAATGGCTCGGGGCACTTCTGTTTACCATGGTATGGATGTGAGTTCCAAGTCATATGGGTCAGGTGTCCCTGCCTCTCGACAGAATAAGCTATTAGGCTATGACTCAAATGCAGCATTGGGGCAAAGAGATCGGATTAGATATGATGATGATGTCGATGTTGATGATGATGACATTGCTGGCGATCCAATTTATGGAATGGGTGCCCATCGAGATCGGAATGCTGTACGTGGTGGTATGGTGGAGAAAGCTGGACTTGGAAAAGCAGGAAAGAAGCATGCCCTCACAAGAAGTGATGAATTGGCCAATGATGGTTTCACAGGATTGCCGTTCTCTTCAAAGACTGATTTACGTGTCTATGGTAGGAGCAGGACTGCAAATCAACTTTCAGAATCAGAGCCTTTCACAGAAAAACCATCCAGTTTGAGAACTTTCGAGATTTCCAAAAAGTCCAGGTACCCTGAAAAGTCTCGAGAATTTGCAATTGGAAACCATATGAAGTCTCAGAAAGGCCGTGCTTCTGACCTGCCACTGAAAGGCAATCGAATTGATTTGTTGGAACATACCGAGCAAACTTGGCTTGGCCAAAACCAGGGGCAGATATTCTCAGTTGATTCTTCTTTTAAATCTGATGATTGGAACATGAAAAACAAAAAGTGGAAGACAGGGAGGGAATCCCCAGATCTTAATTTTAAAGGTTACAGAACTCCCCCATCCCAGATTGATGACAGAATTCTTCTCTCTGATCTGAAAGCAAAAGCATCGCAGGAGAAGATCAGAGGGAACTCGGTACAAAATGGCAGGATTGACAAAGGAACTTTAAGAGCTAGTAGGGTGCAAACTAAAAACGAAGAAACAGAATCAGACTCGTCCGAGCAATATGATGAGGAGGATGATGACAATCCTTTGATGAGGAGCAAGTCAGTTTATGCCAGTGGTATGATGGAAGGTTCTCGATCTTCAATGTTGAAGCCTCGGCTTGATGGTAAAAAGGGAAGTTATGTGAGAAAAGGTGTGCAGGAGAATTCACTGGCTCTAGATGGAAGCTTGCACTTGTCCAAAAGAGCAGGTACCTTTGGTGAGCTTGGCTATTTGCCCGAGTACTCTTCTAAAACAAAGCAGAAGGGTAAAATGCGAGATAGCAGTCCATTGCATGGCTCTACCAATAGAGCTTTTGATGACAGCTCTCCCTTTGTTTTGGGTAAGTTTCAGGATGATGTTGATAGAAAACTAATCCACAGATTGAGCAGAAATGGCCAATTACGAGGAGAATATGGTGAAAGTTTATCAACCTCTTCTTTGAGGGCCTACTCTTCTGACACAAAGCATAAAGGGGATGCCAGCCATGATGAGGCTGCTGACGAGGATTTTTTCGAGACAAGATTGCCTGTACGTGGTGCTCTGCAGGGTAGATTGGGAAAGAAAGGACAGCGCTTGGAAGCATATGCTCATGATAGACGTGATAGGTCTGAGGCTTCATTGCTAGGGTGCAACTCAGTGACGAAGAAAAGGAAAGTGAAGGATGAAACGATGGACATGGGTGGAACGTATGATAATGGTAATAGCAAGTCAAATCTTCAACAACTTGATGAGTCCATTTCATCAAAGAAAAAGGGGAAAAGAAAATTAGAGGTTGAGATGGTTGCATCAGATGTGGAAACTTTTGAACCTCCTTTTGCGGAGACTGCCCCAGTAGATGTTGAGCTGGAAACAAAACCCCAGAAAAAGCCATATACACCAATAACACCTACAGTTCATACTGACTTCTCATTTTCTATTATACATCTTCTTTCAGCAGTTCGCATGGCAATGGTTACTCCTTTTCCAGAAGATTCCTTGGAAGTTGACAAATTGAGTGAAAAGCAGAATAGAAACCCTGAAGACGGGAACAATGTGGCTGTTTCTCCCGATAATTCAGATGCAAATAAATCAAAACAGCCTTCAGAAGTGAATGCACCTTCTCTTACTGTTCAAGAGATAGTTAATCGTGTGCAGTCGAACCCTGGGGATCCCTGCATTCTTGAAACCCAGGAGCCACTTCATGACTTGGTCAGAGGTGTTCTCAAGATTTTTTCATCTAAATCTGCACCTTTGGGAGCAAAGGGTTGGAAGGCACTTGTTGTGTATGAAAAATCCACAAAAAGTTGGTCCTGGATTGGTCCACTTTCTCATGCTTCAACTGATCATGAAACTGTTGAGGAGGTGACATCTCCTGAATATTGGTGCCTACCCCACAAAATGCTTGTTAAATTGGTCGATTCTTTTGCAAATTGGCTAAAATGTGGTCAAGAAACTCTTCAGCAAATCGGAAGTCTTCCTGCTCCCCCATTGGCATTAATGCAATGTAACCTGGATGAGAAAGAAAGGTTCAGGGACTTGAGAGCTCAGAAGAGTCTTAACACTATCAGCCCAAGTTCTGAAGAAGTGAGGGCTTATTTCCGCAAGGAGGAGGTTCTAAGGTACTCAATTCCTGACAGAGCATTCTCATACACAGCTGCTGATGGTAAAAAATCCATTGTTGCTCCATTGAGAAGATGTGGTGGTAAGCCAACTTCAAAAGCAAGGGACCATTTCATGCTGAAACGTGACCGGCCACCGCATGTTACAATTCTTTGTCTTGTGAGAGATGCAGCTGCCAGGTTGCCTGGAAGTATTGGCACCAGAGCAGATGTTTGTACTTTGATTAGAGACTCTCAGTACATTGTTGAAGATGTGTCTGATGCTCAAGTAAATCAGGTGGTTAGTGGGGCTTTGGACCGTTTACATTATGAACGTGATCCTTGTGTGCAATTTGATGGGGACAGAAAATTGTGGGTTTATTTGCATAGAGAGAGAGAAGAGGAGGATTTCGAAGATGATGGCACTTCTTCTACAAAGAAATGGAAGAGACAGAAAAAAGATCTCAGTGAGCAATCTGACCAAGGAACTGTTACTGTTGCTTTTCATAATACAGGTGATCAATCTGGATTTGATTTGGGGTCTGATCTTAATGTTGAGCCCTCGGGCGCTGACGATAATAAAAGAACAGATATGATACTTGGAGATGCCAGACAAAGCGGTGAGGATAATGTTGATGTGAGTCATGGGTCTGAACAAGGGGATATACAACGGGATAATTCCATGGTTTGGGAGGCCCTTAGTGTGAATTCGACACAAGAGAATAAATTTTTATGTCAAGAAAATTCCACAAATGATGATTTTGAAGATGAAACATTCGGGAGAGAGAGGCCAGTTGGACTATTAAGTGCAAGCTTGCTGTGAAGCTTTCAGGTAGCTTTAGTACAACAACACGAGTGCTCTTTGCTTTCTAATTTATGGAAACTGCATCTTTTTGTTTTCATGTCATATGTCTCTGAGATTGTAAGGGATTGTGATTATTTGGTAATATTTTTTTTTCAATGATAGAAAAGCTAATTCAAGCTCATTTTACTTAGTTTTCTGTTAATTCTTATGTGGAGGGGGCCTAACTGTTAATTTAACTTGTTTCAGAGGCGTAAAGTTACTGCAAAATGTTTTGTTCCTTGGCGCATAGTGTATGCCTGTAATTTGGTTTCATAGTTAAGCTAGGCAGTGATGCTTTTGTTCTTGGTGCTCTGGTGCTTTCTGACTAAGAATATGTGGCTAATTTTACAGGGCTTGGAAGTCCATATACTAAACGCCTGGCGAATTCTTTCTCATGACGGTGGCACACACAAGACTGGCACGTGTATATCGGTCCTGATGCACAACCATACAATAGTTAAGAAATCATATGGAGATTCAAACTATGTTTTTAGTATAGGAGGTTTATATTATGATCTTGTATCCCATAGATAATGTTTCTTGTCATATTATGGTAATTTTGATATATAGTTCATGCTTCTTTTGAAGTATGCAAAATAGTCAGTTGGGCAGCCAAGCAAGTAGGAATTCGATACTCCATTAATGAAGTCACAATTTTGCTCATCGCATGGCCCTCTACGGCTTGTCCTTATGAATTTGGGATACTGAAGAATAAAATTCAAATATGGCCTCTTTTCTGTCTGCCACATCCGATGACACTGAATTTTGCCACATGTATATGGATTTGAAAATTTCCTTGTATTTTTCCTCTTTGGTTGAGTATGTAAGAAACAAATATCTTATGGAGACAGGAAGAGCAGAGGTTTTTGGCAATGAGCCAGGCGTGAAGCAGGTTCGACGTGGAAATGAGAAAAATGTCCTCAAGCTACATATGCTCAGGTGCGGCCTAAGTTCTATTATTAAAAGCCTAAAGGGCATTGTTTTGGATTCAGTAGACTGGCTTCATTTACATGTTCATACCAAAAGTTTTCTTCCCTGCATTTGAACTTACAAGTTCCCGTCATTAGCAGAACAATCCTAAAACTACCAGAAAATTGTAAAGATTTAACGAGACGAAGTACAGTATCCATCCATTTTAAATAGACTACTATAACAAACCTCGACTGTCTATACCATTGCAGAATTTTTTTTAATAATTACATCTATACCATCGCAGATTTTTTTTAAAATAATTACACTTCTTCATGCATATATAGAGTACTTTAAGTTACCTGTTGTTTTAGAAACTGCCCATGCAATTTGCACTTTCAAGTTTCAGCAGCTCTGTTATGTGCCTCAGTGCGTGCCTGCATTCTAATGTCAAAAGATAACTATTTAGCTAAGCAACAAGAAGAATATGGGGGTATTTGGCAACCAACTGATAAGTTGTTTTTTAATTTATTAATTAAAATTAACTTTTTAACTATTTTAAAAAATTATTGATGTGATTTATTGGTTAGTTTATTGAACCCTAATAAGCTGATTTCTAAAAGTTCTATAAGAAGAGCTTTTATGTTAACTGTTTTTTAATGATAATATTATCCTCCACTTTATTCTCTACTTTTGCTCTGTTTGTTTTCAAAGTTTTTTTTTGTATAATTTTGTCGTAAAGTTTGGAAGAATATAATAAAAGGAATAATTAAAAATTTTAATCTTTGTTTAATTTTATAATATTAGTTTATATTTAAAAATACGATAATATTAAGTTTTTGAACATAAAGAGTCACATCAATTTAATATTTGTAGTATATATTTACTATATATCATATCTGTGTCATATTATAATTATAGATATTTTTAATTTATTAAAGAATAAAATTCATACATATTATATGAAAAAATACTAATATGATGTAGCTTGCTGATCATTCATATTAATAGAGAATTTAACGTTAGACTATTATTCTTATTATTATTATTATTATTATTATTATATGTTTTTTTATTAAAGTTATAAACTTAATTTTTTGTAAAATTAAATACCTAAAATATAAATTCTTATAAGAATATTCAACGAAAAATTAAAAAATATAATATTTATACTTTTATAATTTTAAAAAAATCATATTTTTATAAATAATTTTTTCACTTTAATAATTAATATAAATAATTAATTTTAACGAATATTTTTAATAAATAGAAAATTACAACGTTGGAAGTGAATTCACAAATTTATTCGAAGTTGTGCTGTTCCTTTTCTGTGTCACTTCTCGCACGTGAAGGTTACGAAGATAAAGCATCCGCCTATAAAGCCTTTGGAAGAGCTGAATCGAATAAAACCAACGTCAAAATGCCGAAAAAAGACGGATGGTTTACTCAAAAACTTCAATTGTCATTATTACTTACGCCTTCAAGTGAATGCGAATGCTTTGAAACTAGAGTTCAGATTAGGAAAGGATGACAGGGAATTTTCCTCAAGATCCTTGGTCAAATAATCCAAAGCTCTAATAGCAGATCTCTACATGGTTGATGGTTCTCAGCGGTCCAATCCTTCCTTCGCAACTCTACAGTGCAAGCAACAATATGGAACTTGTAAAGACTAATTAGTAAACAGGGAAGTTGACCCTGGCAATCTGTGCATCAGTGAGCAACATTTCCATTTGCTTTAAAAAAGGGGGGAAAAAAAAAGAAAAGTTGGGACATGGATGAGAGCATAAGCCTCAATTTTTGTTAAGAAAATCGTAATCTTTGTCCACTTTAAAAATTAATCACAAGGAGGACAAAAAACTTTAGATGCACAGTGCTCAATTTCTTAGCAATGCTCAATTCCTTGAAAATGCTTGGGACCTATTCCCTCTATTCTTGAATATATGGCTTTAGTATTAGTTTTGCCCCCTTCTAGTGTATAATTTGTCTCATTCAAGGCAATAAAATCCTTTGAGCCTTCACATTGCTATTCCTTGCATACTTGGCTGCCAGCAAATTAATCCAAGCTAATAAGAGCGGAACATTTTTCTGATGCAGAGATTTCTGGATTTTGATGCACAATAGAATTTGTCTATGCCCAGTAATATATGTAGAGCTTGAAATTTGGCACCCCTCTATAAATAAAAAGATGAGAATAATAAAAAAGTTTATACACATTGCATAAAAATAATATTCTGGCTGCAGGGCTAAGTAACAAATTGGACACCATAACTGAAAAGGAAATCCCAGTTATGGTTTGCATAGTCAGCTATTGTTTGAAATGAAGAAAAATGAGAATTTCAATCGGTAAAAAAGATACAAACCCTATTTGGTAATCAGTGAATTGCATTAACTGTTAACTAATTATATCTGCAGTTAGTTAAGAGTGGATTAATATGGCTAATTTGATCGGTGGATAACATCGGCTGTTTATTTAAAGATATTTGATAAAATTAATTGTTTAGTATTAGTTGTTTATATAAAATGACTTATGATGATATGACATAGAAACAAATTATATGGACATGAGTATTAGCTGTTTATATCTTAATATTTCTTTAAATACTCTCATAATAATTTAGATAGAGTAAAATAAGTCAATATTATCATTTTCTTCAATATCTTCCATCGAACCTTAAAAATATCGAAAGCTCTTTCAATAAACTTATCAATAATGAATGAGTTTGATTAAAAATTTCTTGAGATCTTCTTGGATTTGTAAGAGTCAACTGAAGAACTTGAGAGATCACTAAAATGTCACTAAAAGTAAGCTTGAGAATGAGCTCGGTTAGATTACACCAAGAGTTTTTCCTCAAATGCAGTACTAACAAGCTTAATATGAAATTGAGTCTATAAAAATGATGTCGATTTAATCTCTAATTTAAGAAAATATTTTTTTTGTTATTTTAATTTTATTTTTTTTTAAAATTTAAAATTTAAACTCTATTTTTTAATATGCTAAATTAAAATAAAATTATTTTAAAACTGTTTATATTAATTTCTTAAAATTCAAACTGAGGTAAAAATAATTAATTTAAATTTGACTTATTAGTTTTAGATTAAATTGAAGTGAATTAAACACAATATACAAGTGATAATAATATTATATACTAAATATTGATATAAATTTGTTAACGTAGGATTTAGTCATGGGTCTGAGTTGAGGATCAGTTATGTGTTTCTTGTGTTTACCAATTTGTACCAGCTCAGAAGGGAACCAGAGGACTTATTTTGAGTGAAACTCAAGTTTTGATAT
>JANZLX010000008.1:4058761-4079443 GCA_025531955.1 Erythroxylum orinocense | reverse complement strand
ATTTTGACAAGCTTTTCCACGGAGGCCCATGCCGGTGGACTATTGCCAACAAACGGTTTCTTTACTGCCGTTAACACACTTAAGAAACAGCAGAAACTACATGGAATTTTTGTCTGGTCCGCAGATGACTCTAAGGGCAATGGTTTCAGGCATGAGGTCCAATCACAAAGAATTTTAGCAAGTGGGAATTAGTAGTGTTATCTGTTCTTAACCTTTTTATGTCTGCATGTTGATCATGTTCTATCTTTTTAATTAGCGTATCAACCAATAATATGTGGGTTAGACGATCATTAAATAAATAGTCGCGTTATAGCTAAACGAATCTTCAAATTTTCAGTTCATAATTGATGGATATCTGGTGGAATTGATGTATTTTCAAGAAACATGAAAGGATAAAATTTTCTCAAAGTCCAAAGGATAGAATAATTGGTTGCACTTATAGTTGTGTTGAGGATTAGTAGTTGATTACATATTTACATTATTACACTGAAAAGTACTTAATTACAAGTTAATATCACTTTGTTCATTGTTAATAGTCAAACCAAAAGGAAATTAATAGTTATATCCATGCAGTAGGAATTTTTCTGAAGAAACAGCTAAATATAATGAGCACTATTGTAATTTACCTATAGAAAATGATCAATCATATGATAATATTATTGCCTATTAGCTTTTTAACTAATACCCATGAAAAGTAATTGATAATAACAGTTTATTCACATACCTGACGTTGCTTTGTTGGTTTCGTTTAACTGTATATTCTTTTCAGCAACTTTTCTGAGCTATTGAATTATATTCAAAGACTGAACTCCATCTAAGTCTAACCGTAAATCCAAGCGAAAGATGTGCATCAATATAAAATTGCAGCTGACAAAGGGCCGGCACTAAGACAACGAATTGAAATATAAGCTTAGAAACACTAGCAGCTACGTTACAATAATAATTTTGTTTTCCAAAGAAAGATTATACTTTTGTTTTCTGTGGAAAATAAAGTTTCCTTATTGTTATGTTATCATTATTTTAGCTATGACATGACAATGTTACAGTCCCCGTTCTTACGGTAACAAAACAAAACTGGAGTCTTCAATCTCAAACCTGTACTTAAGGAGAAACTATTGAACATAATTATAACACAACTTGACCTGTTTGACCAGATATTTTATGGTTTAATTTTAATTATGTTGATTCAGATATCGAAACACAGAACTATTAATATTAAGTTGGATATGAATTATAATAAAAAAACCGGAGCCAACTTTAAAAATTAGCTAGTCTTTTTTTTTTTTGTAACTAATAAATTATTACATGAATTGTCATTGGTCAAAAATTTTATTTAATACTTTTAAAATTAATTTATGAAAATTCTTGATTGTAAAATTCTTCCAGCTATTAGTTGCTTATTGTCTTAAACACTTTCCGAAAATTAAGAATTAAATATATATCAAAATTTATTACAATATTTTTAAGTAAAAATGAATTAATAATTTTAATTTTTTATATATTTAAAAAACGTTCGATAATAAGTAACTTATTTTAGAGAAAAGATGATTGAATCATTATATTTTCTCTAATTTTTTACTTCTATCTAAATTATTATGTTATACTTTGACATTCTTATCATGTACTAGTATCTCTTAAATTTCAAAACACTTACACAATCCATTCATCCTAATAAAAATTGAAAAGAAAAATGTGACAAAAGATGATCTGAATATGAAATTCCATAATCATGGTGAAGAAACGTTAATCACTAAGCTTTCTCATCGTTCATTCTCTAGCTATTCTAGTGCATCTCGGTGGTCATATAAGGAAGAAACGGTGTTATTCAAAATATCCAACAGCAGTCTATTATAGGTCATGAAACTTTCTTCTCGGCCTGTGGTTATCACTACAAATTATGACAATATTATCTAAAAACTTAAAATAGGATAGAGTTGGAACTTAATAACTAAATTAGTCACGACAAGATTGATTGGTCATGTATATCAGCAAAATACGGTCGAAGTTCATGACACAAGACTTCAGTTTATGCGTACCCGGCAATCTACAGCAAAGGATGACTAGTCACCTTGCTCCAGCACAGGACTCTTAATTTGTACACTATATAAACAAGATCTAGCAACAGAAGTTTTCATTCCGCTCCTAAGTACTTCACAAATTGACTCACTATTGACAAATAATGGAGCTCTCCAAGTTTCTCATTACCTTTCTCATTCTCCGAGCTCTTTTCCCAGCCAACACACCACTCCTCCACGCAGCTCCCACGAACTCTATTGTCTTCAGGGAATACATAGGAGCTGAGTTCAACAACGTTCGATTTACAGATGTTCCTGTGAACCCAAATGTCGAATTCCACTTCATTCTGTCCTTTGCGATTGACTACGATACCTCAAGCTCCCCGTCTCCAACAAACGGAAACTTCAACGTCTTTTGGGACTCCAACAACCTCAGTCCTTCACAAGTTTCTGCCATCAAAAACCAACATTCTAATGTCAAAGTAGCTTTAAGTCTTGCGGGAGATAGTGTACAAGGTAACCCTGCTTACTTCAATCCAACCTCAGTCGATTCTTGGGTTTCCAACGCTGTTTCTTCCCTCTCCAAAATCCTCAAACAGTATAACTTGGACGGGATTGATATTGACTACGAACATTTCCAAGCCGATCCTGGTACTTTCGCTGAGTGTATCGGTCAACTCATAACGACCCTCAAGAACAACAACGTAATCTCATTTGCCTCTATAGCTCCTTATGACGACGACGAAATTCAGAGCCATTACATGGCATTATGGAGGAGTTACGGGCACGTCATAGACTATGTTAACTTCCAGTTTTACGCCTATGATGCTGGAACCACAGTGTCTCAGTTTATGAACTACTTTAAAACCCAAACCTCTAATTACAATGGTGGTAAAGTGTTAGCGAGCTTTGCAACAGATGGAAGTGGAGGATTGTCTCCTACTGATGGGTTCTTCACTGCCTGCAACAAGCTTCAGAGTCAGGAGCAACTACATGGCATCTTTGTTTGGTCTGCAGATGACTCCATGAAGGATGGTTTTCGTTACGAAAAGCAAGCACAAGCTCTTCTGGCAGCTTCCCACTAGAGTTACATATCAACTACGACATGCTGATACGTATAGGAACATATGTAAAATAGATATCACGGCCTTTCATTTCTATGTTGCTATCTTTCTTATCTGCTTGTATTAATTTGTGTTTCAGGCTGGGTTTCTCTGTTCTATTGTTCCATCTTTTTTTATGGATAACCTTACTTTGTGTTCCTTAATCATATGCTTCGGAGTTTTTATTTTTTATCTTTTAAACTGTCTTCAAATAATTTCAAGATTAGAATTCAGAAACGATAATTTTTCGAGTGAGAAAAATTAATTATAAGGTTGCCTTTCTCATGCTATCAACCGTCACGTTATGCCTTACGCTTTCCTAATTTAGAGGAGGAAGTTCGAGGCAATGAACTCTTAACATTACTAACAACCAACGAGGAATAGAAAAAGCAAGCCTATATGATACAAGAAAATACAGGGTCCGGCTCATCAATAATACGGCCCAACTGAAAAATAAAAGAGAAGAAAACAAGACTTAAGACAACCTAAATTTGATTGCAAAAATGAATTCAACTCAAACAGATGGATAGAAGATGTGCAGCGACGCGTTGCCGCAAAAGTCTTGTTGATGGTCCATCCACAGGCGTTAGTTTGTCTTTTAGATGTAAAATCTCTTGTAGAAACATAACCTACAAAACTATAATATGCTCTATGACTAGAAACCTAACCAACTAAATCAATAGTAAACTCAAGTTGGCATATAATTGGCCATACACAATGGTTATGAAGCCAGCATCTTTCGCTAGTTCGAAATCCTCGTTAAACAGGAGAGAAGTCGATTACTTCGGTGTGGTGTGGAGGTGGTGGTGGTGAAATACTTGAATGAAATGAAAGTGACTCTAATGCTCGTTTGATGTGTCTTATCTTAAAGGACGGTCGCCACGTGTATCCTTATCTTTTGTATAGTGCTCCAGTGCTAATGAATGACCGATGCTGGAAGTCTACAGGGATCAGAATTTTTTCGTTAGAAATTAATGGGAACTTAAGTTAAATGACTAGATCTGAAGTATATGGAGCCTTTTGACATACTTTAGTGGATCCCTGTCTCAGACTTTAGTGGACTTAACATATAAACGATAAGGTGAGAACTGCGCGCATATACCTGCTTTCTATAAATCATTTTCAGGATCAATTTCAAGGAAGTGCTTAATAAACTGATCGGTCCATCTCAAGGTGTTCTCTTTCAGGATCACAAGATTGATGCAACATTCCTTTAGTTCAAGAATTTTAGGTAAAATCTTCCTTTTGAATTCTAACAATTATATTAAAATATAAATTAAATTTTAATGTTTTAGAAAATAAAAAATGAAAATTTTTAATTTAATTGAATTTTTTAATTTAAATTTTCAATTAATCAAAATTTTAATTTAATTAAAATTATTCATTAAGTTTTTAACATATGATGAATTAATTATCACGCTAATATTGACGTGATATGCTAATTTTACTAAAATCTTTTAATGTCACATGAATTTATTAACTCTATGAATTTGTAGAATATGAAACTTTTCTTCTTTCAAAATCTCCAATGCATGCAAGCTTTTTCCGCTCTCTTCCCCACAATTTCAAATTCTTAATTATGCACACTGAATGTTTGTAATTTCTTCTTACATTCTGCAGCTACATGCAAATTGTCATATCTACTATTCTTGCATAATTCATTGGTTTTGGGTTTGGAATGTGAAGAAGTTCTGCCATAATTAAGATAGTTAGTTGGAGGAGAAGATGGCTTAACCGATCATAAGAACAACATGCTTCTCAAAATATGTTGATGCATTCGAATCAACCACTTGTAGCTATTCCTCAACTTGATTCTGGTTACCAGGAAACTGACACCGCAGGGTTTGACGTTGAGCATGGCAACTGAATGCATAGCCTTATACACCGATGCAGTAGTTTGCACTTTGCAGATCACATAAAAAATAAGTGTTTGTTTTTTTCTGTCTGGGATGTGTTTAAGTAGTATATTGTTCCTTTTCTAGTTTAATGGAAAACAATTAGTTCTTCAGAGAATTTACAGGGAAACACTATTAGTGGCAGGATAATATTTTGAATGATGAAATCTTCTGTAAGTGTATTTTTTGACGCTACAATCGATTTAGTAACTAAATAGAATACCAAGTCATCCAGTTGGTATTGCTAGTTAATGCTTAGTTTAACATTTCTCGTTGAAATTCCCTGGTAGGAATGTATTGGTATAACAGTGGCTCCAAGCTAAGATTTTTTTCCCCCAAAATGGAGCAAAGGACTTTTGACATTCAGAAAAGTTAACAAGAACACATTTCAGATAAAATAGATGAACAGAAAAAATTTACAGAAAAGCAAGAAAACTGAATTACTAATTCATTTTTGGTCCAAATCCCAATAAAGTATGAATTGCCTTGCTACGTCCAGAATTCATGGCATATCAAAGAGAAACATGAATTCCATCTAGTTATTACAGAAAAAATGTAAATGAAATGTCTTGCGTCCTTCAAACTATGACTTAAAACTGGTTTCAAATTTGCTCGACTGTTTTGCTCATCCAGATTTTTTATATGGCCTCCTCTACAAGAAGTAATAGCGGATTCCTATGTAGGTATTAAACCAGAAACGGGTTTTGTGAGAACATGATGAGCAATAAGTGGAGACATTTTGGGGACATCTCTCATGCTTGATGCAAGTTGCAGAGTGCCTACAGGGACAGCATTGTCCTATTGAGAAGAGTGACTTCTAACACTGCAGTAGCGTGTACGTAATGGCACAACTTTAATCAATTTCAGATTGGGTGGGGGGAAGCATTCGTATGGATTAGGGATTTTGAAAGAGGGAAAAAAATTTAAAATTGGAGAAAATTGTTTATGAGATTAGGGTTAGGGTTAGGGTTTTTTACTACTATCACGTGAACTCACGTTAATATTAACATGATACTTAAATAGCTTTAAAATGTTAAAACTTGTTTTGTGCATTTTAAAACATTAAATATGACCTATATTTTAATGTAAAAGTTAAACAAAATTTTTATCAAGAACTTTGTTAGAACTACTAAATCAAATCAAGTTTTAATGATTGCATTCTTAAAATTAACTTTCACAAAACTTTTAGTTTGGTGAATTATAATTTCGTCTTCGATATTTAATTTGAATGCATTATTATTCTCTTCTATCTTAATTAATTGGTTAAGGCAATGCATAACCAGCATTTTATTTAATGTTTTAATTAATAAAGAGTTTACATAACTTTTCAAATGGATAAAAGATATTAGGTAAGGTAATCTTTATCACCTTACCTGTCCACTATCTATATAAAAATTCTCATTGAACTTAATTGTCAGCTCTGTAGAGAAGTAGGGAAAATTCAAATACTATGACAAGTGCAAATACACCCAAACTATTTACCTTTTAAATAATGAGAATGTTCTTTTCAGCAAAGCTAATACCGAATCAGTAGACATTTCGTGAAAGGAATAAAGGACTTTCACTGTTTATCTGGGTTGGTGGTAAACTGTTATTAAGAAATGTGTTATGATGTTTTGGGTATTATTTTTAATTGGACAACTTTGATTATTTGAAGAATATTATTATGATGAGTATTCTACCTTATGTGGAGCTCTTTAAAGATGATGTTTATTTTGGATAAAAATCATAACTATGATAGGATTTAACTGAAATCAAATCACCATATTTTGACTAAGATAAGATGTGACTTTTTTTTAATTTTTTGGACTCTTCTTGACAATCTATTTTGGGGATAATGACTATCTAAGGTAGCTGAATTTTTGAAGATTCTATTGAAAATTTTGTTGTTGTGTTATTGTTGTGTTTTATATGATTTTTTAGACTACATTGTTGTCGTTTTTAGGTGCAAAATGACAGATAAATTGTGAATTGGCAGTTGAAATTTTTAGGGTATTTGAATTATTTTTAGCAACTGATTTTATGAAGTTTTTATTCAATCTTGCAACTATGATTTCGCTAGTTTTTGAGTAATCATTCTGGGTTGCTGATGTGTGTCTTTCTCATAGGAACACTTCAAAAGTTTTTTGTGTAGTTGAAGCTCCACGTTTGCAATGTTTCGGTGATAAAACATATGTACGATTGATGATTTGTGTGGCTGGGTTTTCTTGATTGGTGGCATGAATTTTCTGGTTTGTCTAGATATAATTTTTAAGTAAAAAATGTTAAGAAGACGTGTGATTTGGAAGTTGTATTTTCGGTGACCTTGAGCTATCTTTGATAGTTGATTTTTGGTGATTTGCGTAATCTGTTGTTGTTGTGTATTACACGCATTAACTTGAATTTTTGGACAACTGTTTAATGAATTCTTTGAGAGGATCAACATGCAAAATTTTGGTCGTGTGCAGCTGTATATTTATGGGGTTTCAGTGGCGAAACAATTATTCAATTTATGAACATTTAGTAGTTGTGTTTTCTCTGTTTTGTGAACATTACATGATCTATCCATTATTATTGGGCAGCTGCATTTTCTACCTGTTGCGTGATTTTTTTAACGCTGATTTGGTGTGGTTTTTGACTGAAAAATGTCCAACAATTTTCGTGAGTTTGCAACTCCTTGTTTTTGACATTTCGATGATAAAACGTTAGTGTTTTTGTTAAGTTTTCGTGGCTGCTGTGCGTGAGATATTTCAGTGACATTATTGAAGGTTCACAACAGATTTCTTGATAAACAACTTTCCAATCTTTCGATTGAAGAATCTGAATTTTTAGGGAGTTGTTTTTCTTATCTTAAGTGTTTTTATTTATGTTCTTTATTGTTTCAGTTATTTGAGTTGTTTTATTTTCATCTTTATTATCGTACATTATTGAGAAAATCTTCTGTTAAGATTAGCACGAGGTAATCATGTTATTAGGAGTGATTTACTTTCAAAAGTTGTGAAGATGAGAGATAGTATTAAGGATAGAGTGAGTCGGGTCTAAAATATCTTGAGTAAAACTACTGTTGTATCACAAGTGAAAGTTGTTTAAGCTAGGTGAGGGCTTCGGAGACATAGACAAAGTGTGCCAAAATATGTTACCAAATATCAAATATTGATCTATTTAATTTTTATGTTTTCATTTTACTAGAAAATTTATAAATTGATGATATCGTTGCTTTATATCAAGCAATTACAGATACACTTCAAAGCAACCAGCAGAACTAAATTTTTAGGAAATTATGTAATTTCAAATTTTCAACTCTAAAAAAAGTTACTGTTCTCTCTAAAAACCAAGATATTGTTAATATGATCAGTTCCTAGACCAATTTCAACCTTCAGTAGTCCTTATAAAATCCTTAAGCATCCCTGTAAGTACATCTAAACTAACCTACACTGAATGTTTACTCTTATTTAAGAAAATCTAGGGAAGATTAGATAATTGGAATCATAAGAATTTGTCTTTTGTGCGAAGACATCTAATATCATCTGTACTAAGCATCTTGCATAAATACTAGAACTCACATTTGTTTCTGCTTCTAAACCCGATCAAAGCCATAAAAGGACTTTAAGAGATTAATAAAATAAAATAAATTATTTAATTAATTTATCTCTAACTTTTATTCAATATTGTATTGTTATCTTGAATAGAAGTGTAATTATATTGTTATTATTGTTAAAATAAAGTTTTATTTTTGTTTGAAAAAGTTTGAAACCTAACCGAAAACCAAATATTGCAATAAAAATAGAAATTGAGTGAAACGACTTTTTCTTTAGCTATTTCAAGTGGAGAGGGTGTTTCTCCTTTAAACATTATGTTTAACAATTTACTCTTTGATAACACACCCCATAGGGCGTGCTTCTCCCCTAGACTTTATATAACAATTTAACTCTTTTAGTTATAATACGTGCTCTTACCCTCCCGTTTGGTTACTGTCACCGGGGTAGGGGACGGATGACAGGACATAATAATCTTGTCCTTCGTAAGTGTTTGGTTCTCTGACTCCTTGTTTCTGTCCTCTGTTTTCGGAGTACAGAGACAAATATTTTTGTCTCTTTCAAATTCAACGGACAAAAAGCTCTGTCTCTGACTCCGGGATAAAGAAATTCACCTGCCTCCGAAAATACCCCTCTCCTCTATTTACATCGTCATTGTTTGTCTCTCTCCCATGCCTTCGCCTCCAACATCAGTCCTTCTTTTCCTCACGCTGGGCTTCGCTCTTCTGTTCTTTGTCGGACGTCGGGCTTCACTCTTGCAAGCGGGGACTCTTCTTCCCAAGTAAGTTTTGGTTATTATTTTCTGAAAAAATGTGGATGCCTCCGAACGTCTCCATTTCTCTGGTTGCCGAAATGTGATCCACCTGGTATTGTTGTTTTCTTTTGGTAGTATGTAGTCGGAAATGGAGGATGTATCTGTGAAATAGAGACCTTCAGAGCCTGCTAGGTGTTTGCATATGTGGATTGTGAGAAATGGGTTTGCAGATCTTGAATGGGATGATGTCAATCTCAGCTTTAACTCTTCTGCTTGTTGGGTCTTCGGTATTTTTGTTTAATTATACCAGAATGCTAATAGGTTTTATGATGTCACAATTTGTTGTATGGTTGCTGGGTGTTGGATCATTCTCTGATCCACTTGCCAAACAATTAACCTGTGTATGATAGGAGTTTTCAAGCATTTTGGTTGAATCCGAGCACCTCATTACTCACATCCAAACTGCTTCTGCTGTTTCTTTGAACAGGTACGTATGTTGTTCTTAATTGAACTAAACTATGTGATAGCTATAAAGCTCTATTTTTGTTGGATAATTGGAGCTCACTATCCTTTAATAGGAAATAAGTCGTTCTCTCATCTAAAAGGCAATAATTCTAGATTAAGCCACAATTAAATAAGTAACAATGGAGGATCGATTTAATTTGTAGCTTTTAACTTGAACCATACTACATGATATACCATAAGTTCTCTTAAAGAACTTTATATATGAGGATCAAATATATTAGACTATTAATCAATCAAGAGTCTTCTCCATCAATTCATTTAGGGAAATGTTAAGAAATAGAGCTTCAATGGTGCCTTGTAACGATTGGTCTAGTATCCTCAAACAATTCCCATAATGCTCTTTATAATATGGTTAACTATTCTTGGAAAATTTTCAAAAAGGAAAGGATGTTTGGGATACATTCAAATGATAAATGTCTATTTTTCTCTCTACTTCCTAAGACCATTGATCATATATACTTACAGCCTCAATTTACTAGTTTCTTATGGAATTGAGTACTTTCATTATTCTAAATATCTTCTCAAGCTTCCTCTTAGGGTGGAATTTTAGATTGGATTACAAAGAGGCAATTGAAGAATATGTAAGAGCTAATTTCCTATAAGTTATACTTTGGGAGTTTAGTGTATATAATCTGGATGGAGAGGAGCAATATCATGTCTATGAATAGAAAAAGACTCATTGAGCTTATTTTTCATTGAGTCCCAAGGGTTTAAATGAATACTACTCTATCTTTACTAGGAGTTGAGGATAAGAGAGCAATTATAGAGGAATGAAATCTCTCTAATGGTGGGTGGAGGATGGAAAGGAAGAAGTTAATCTAAAATTTATCTAGTAGAAACAAATCTGCAAGTGAATTTCTCTATATCGATGATCCATATTCTGACTTCCTAATTTACATATTCCCAAGTTACATGTACAAGAGTATAGCTCATTTCAAATTCAATTTTCTATAGGAAGCATGCCTCAGAAATAAAATCAAAGAACACTTATTAGTTTGGAAGGAGCTTCCTTAAAAAAATCTTCTAATCTAACCCTTTATCTCCCACCTTGAGCTCCTCCTAAAATATAATGTAGAAGGTTAGACAAGATCCTGTAGAGGAACATACAAAGCTAGAAGCAAGAAGAAAAGACTGAAGTGATCATGCTAGTAAGTAGTAGCAAGTTTCCGTAACATGCAATGAAACATTGGTGAGAACAATTAGCTTTTGGCTTGTCAATGGCAAAAAGTTCCCACTACTTGTATCTGTTATATGTCCTCTGTTGAGGTAAATAGATGTTTTATCATAATATAATGCCTTGGTCCAATGCCTTTGTATAATTTTAAGCCTTGGTGATATGTATGCAGAACCCACTTTGTAGGCCTTTATCCTATGATTATATTAATATATTCATTTATCTTTTAAAAAATAGAAAACAGTATTTATTTTTTTAATGTTTTTTCACTTAAAGTTAAAAAACATAGTCATTTTTTAACTCAAATATTTGTTGTTCTTCATATTTCAAATTTAAAGTAAATTGCCTTTTCACATTTAAAAATAAGCAATTAACTTTTTAAGAATTAAAATTCTGTTTCTATTATTTCTTAAAATTTTTAAAGTATTAAAAAAGAAAACTAGATCCAAAATTAAATTAATCTTAGAAAGGAAGTTTCAAGATTACTTCATAAAATTAATGAATTTCCAACAAAGTTTTATTTATAATAATTTTATAGAAAGAAACTTAGAAATTAAGATAAGACTTAAGAGCCAAACGTAATGTTTATTTTTTAAAAAATTAAAAATAACTTTATTAAAGAATTAATGATATTTTCTTGAACTTAAAATGAAAAAGGAAAATAATGATAACAAATTTAAAGGATTTGATAATTAAAGTGAAAATTGAAATATTAAAAGATTCATGACTCATTTTTTAGAACAAGTAGTTATGTTGTTTTAAACGTGAATTACAAAATAGTTAGTTCATATGCAACTCAATTTTCGTTAAGAATATTTAGGTAAAACGACATAGTTCTTTCATATGTAACCCAATTTTCTTTAAAAATATTTAGGTTAAGTTTTTTATTACTATTGTCAGCGATGAATCTTTAGGAAGGATTCCAACTCTACAAGGTACTCATCAATCATTATGTTGTGCAAGTTGCACACTCCAAATTTCTAAAAGAGTCTTGAACTTTTGATTCTTCTAATCTTATGATCTAATTCACTTTAGCATATTTTATTTAACAAATCAAATCTACTTTTTATTAACAACCAAATAGTTTATTATCAAAAATAGAATTATTTTTATCTTCTTCGATATGTCAAACATTAGTTTATAACTTGATGAAAATTTTAAATTATCACACAACCATAAAAGCTAATTCGAAAAGTTTATCTCATGTGTAATTAATCATTCAAGCATCTAAAATTTGGGACCATCAATAGGCCAAAGCTCTTTGAACTGTTTAATCAAGGTAAAAAATTGCACCTTAACATTTTTTTTCCTAAAATCATTAATGTTAATAATAATTTTATGTACAATACAAAAGTCCATACATATTCACAAAAAGCTTTTGATCAAATACAAGAAGCTAGTAGCTAACATAAGCCTACATTACCATCTACTCTAACATCCATCTTTCTTTCATATTTTGAGATAGTTTATGTTATAGTCCCAGTCCCCTAGCCATAATGGATAATATGCACTACATTAATTCTATGGAATGTCTCTTTATGAGTCTTAGTTTTAGCTCTAATTAAACTTGCATATCTTTCCTTCCATAAGTTATATACAATTGCAGCAAGGTTGATCTTCACTAACTTGTAATTTTCTTTGTTCCCCATTTTTACTGTTGAGGTCTATTCAATTACTCCATTCCAATCAATTGCACTGCATTTTTTATTTAGCAGACAAGTGATCCTACTCCAGATTGCCTTAGTGTAACTACATTGGGTCATCATATTCTCTATGCTTACTATTTGTGCTAAGCATAACTCACAGTTTCTGGAATTTATAATGAACAATCCTTTGTGGGAAGGTATCTTCCTATTCCAAACCATAAGATAAAGGATTGTTTTAGACTCACATCATGGTCCCAAACCAAATGACTCCAGTGCACCTTTTTTTAATTCTCAGTGTGAACTTCTTGTAATCCTTTGTAATGAATATCAATGATTTATCAAGTATCCATAAAACTTGGTTTAGTTTTGTACAATCTGGCTGATAAGGTGGAAGCTTACTCATGATGTTATATATGCCTCTATCGAAGTGGAATGGCCATTTCCATTGGTTTTTTTCTACTAGCTATTTCACTTGTGTTTCTTGAGGTATTAGAGACCTTTTATGTTGTACTTCTTCTAATTTGACCTTTAGATACTAGTCAACATACTAGAAAGATGTAGCTTTACCATCTTCTATTTTATGCTTCAATGTTTCCTACATTTGCTGTCTCAAATTCAAGATTTATCTAAGTGTCCAAGAAATGCTTGTGTTAGGATTAATGTTCATAAATTTTTCTTCTTGTTGTGGATTATATTCACCCATTTCATCAATAACTTCTTTATCCTTGCATAGTCCCTATAGACTCTTTGCCAATATTACTTTACTCATCATTTTTATAGAGGTGATTCCTAAGCCACCTAATTACTTAGCAGTGCAAACATTATACCACTTCACTTTTGGAGACTTATTTTGATTGCTTAATCCCTTTCAATGGAAATGCCTCATTTGCTTGTATATGGATTTCAAGATGCTTTGGGGGAGTATTAAATGAGCCAGCCAATAGGTTGTCATATTGTTGAGTGTTGATATGATCAGTTAAAGTATTCTATCATAGCTTAGAAATTTGTTGCTCCAATTATTCAATCTTATATTAATAGAACCAACTAGAGGGAAGTAGTTTGTTGCGCTAAGTTTCTTTTAAGCCCCATTACTCCTAAATACTTAAAAGGTAGCATGGCAATCTTAAGCTTTTAGATGGATTGAAGGCTAGCCGTGATAAAGATTTGAACCTCTATAATGTGTCCATATTAGGTTGATGGATGATTGATTAGCTTTACACAAGAACAATACATAATCTACAAATAGTAAGTGATAAAGCTTGACTTTCTTGCTTCTATAATGGAAATTGAATTAGAATTTTTAGATATATTATAAGCCATCATATTAGTCAGGAATTTCATTCTAAGTACAAAGAGCTAAGGGGATAAAGGATCCCCTTGCCTACATCCTTTAGCAATCTTGAATTGAATTGTCAACTCTCAATTTATCAACATCGCATATGATGGAGTGATTATGCATTCCTTAATCCATTTATTGAATTTAGTGGGAAAACCTACAACTTGAAGTATTTAAGCAATGAGCCGCTAGCTGACGGAATCATACACCTTTGTTAAGTCTATCATTAATGTACAACTTTTAAGATATTTCCTTGAGTTATATCCTTGGAGCAATTCTTGATATAGAAAGATGTTGTTTCCAATAGTTATGCTTTGCATAAATGCATTATAGGCTAGGTTAATGATGTTGCTTAAGCAATTCCTCATTTTATTTGCCAGAATTTTTGAAATTACAATGTATACTACATTACAACAAGAAATGGGCCTATAATCTTTCAATTTGCTTTCAATTTTATAGTTTAAAATTAGATAGATGTAGGTATTGTTCCATTTTTTAATAAGCCTTATTGCTTTAAAAAAAATTCCTAGATTGCTATTGTAGCAATATCCCTTGTGAAGTCCTATTTCTATTGGAAAAATCTCCCATTAAATCCATCACGTCAAAGGTCTTATCTGGATGAAATGAAAATAATGTTGCTTTTATCTCCTCCTTTGTGACATCCTTGATCATCTCCTATTGTTCTTGCTCAGTGATGGAATTAATGGAGTTTTGACTTTTTTGGTAATTTCTTGAATAAATCTTCACCAAGTTGTCCTTTAAAAAATCATATACTAACTCCTTTTACTTCTCCTATTCTATGGCTCTATTACCATCCTTATCAATGAGGAACATGATCTTGTACTTGTTTCTTCTAGCTTGGATAGCATTGAAGTAGTCATTAGTACATCTTTCCCCTTCATTGTGCCATATCATTATGAATTTCTGCCTTAGCTGAGAGTTGAGGTTCTCTAACGATTCATTGTATCTTGAAATTAAGGTAGATTCCTTATCTTTCAAGGTCCTATCCCCAGGGTTATCCATAATTTGTTTGTGGTAGTCCATTAGTTCCTTTAGTGCCTTTTTCTTCTCCTTTTACATTGGGTTATTTAGCTTGTAAGTTAGCAACTTAAGGTCGTGTCTGATGGGCTTTAGTTTCTAAAGACGAAAAAAGCTTTGGGAGCCTTCAGTTTTCAGTCTCAAGCCTTCTTGTACTACTTCATTAAAACTTGGATGCTTTAATAAAGAGTTAAAAAACTTGAATGGAGCTCTCCTCTTCACCTTTATATCATTGCATTGGACTTGTATGGGACAATGATCTGATATGGTTTGTTCTCCAAACAATATGAAGTTTAATGCGAAATCTTATAGCCAGTATGAGTTAACCATTCCCCTACCTGTTTGTTACTCCAAGTAAACAAGTAAATCTCAAATTAGTTAAGGATATTTTATTAATGAGTCAACAAGTAAATCTCAAATTAGTTAAGGCTATTTTATTAATGAGTCTTTGTAATTATTTGGTTGTTGATTGAACATCTCTTACCTCCCAGAATCTTATGTAAGTTTAGAGTGCAATTAAAATCACATACTAAGGCATATGGACACTTAGTTCTACTACTAATGTTCTTACTATTTTCCCATAAACATTGATTTTGGAGTCCCCAATTTGAAGTATACACCACAGTCATAACTACTGGGATTCCTGATTTGATCATTATATGCTCACAGTGAATTGTCTAGTTTAATACAAATCCAACTGAGTATTTTCAATCTTGAAAGGTTGAAACTCACAATAATTCTACCATTAGCATGGTGATCATGGTTCATTAACCATTATGCTCTTGATTTTTATGTTTTTTCACATATTCTGTAAATGGGATAAATCTCAAGATTCCAAAGGATTTGGAGTCCCTATCATTGAACTCCATATTACCTTAACCAAGAAGTCAATGGAGGTGTTTAGTGGTTTGGATTCAGGGATAGGAGGAAAATGTTGGGTTGATGAAATTTGGATATGTTGTTCCTAGTTTTCTAGTTGGGGTTGTGTTTGGTATTCCATTCTAAAAGTGGTGTTTCTTTATCCTCACTTGTCATTTAACTTGCACCTTAACATTTTTATTAAAATACAAGTTTGATTGTAACATTTAGAATACATTTAATTTGAAATCTAACATTTTCAAAATGTTTAAAATAAACTTTGAGTTGATGAAATTTAAATAGGGTTAAATTTTCATGCGAAGACGTGGCATATATCTATTCTTTTTTAATCACTAAATGAGTCTCATTGTATGTTTATGTCAAATGATAGTGCAAATCCAGATGATGGATTTAAAAACTATATATTAGTTTTTTAATTTAAATTTTATAGTAAAATCTAGCTAACTTAAATTAATTACAATTAGACATAATTAGTAATAAGTTAATATTAATCAGGCTCTAACTCCAAAAATTAGAAACCCAAATAGTTGGTGGGTAGTTTGCTAGCATCAGTATCAATGGTGGCACCACCACAGCCACCAATACCTTATGCCTTTGTATTTTATCCATAAATGCTTCTATTTCAAATCTTTTTCATTAATAAAACCACAATATGTAATTTTTTATGCTCTACTTGTCCCATCCATTCTAGGGTTGTAATGGAACACATGATGGTTCTTGCCATAAAAAATATTTAGTTTTCCAATATTAAAACTAAATATGAACTTTTTTGAAAATTTTAGAAGTTTAAAATTAAACACTTTAAAATAATAATAATATATAATTTATATTTTAATAATCTAACATATATTTTGACTAATGTAATCAAGGAGGAAGAAGGATAACAACTTTATTAGACTTTGTAAATGGTCAAATTAGATACCATTATTAAGTCAAACGGACACAATCCTTGCCCCATTCATCATTATAATATATCATGACCCATTTGGTCTCTTTGAAATTTCTCTAAGTGTAAGAAGGCTTTTCCAAGTTCCAAACTGTTTATTAATATTCACTCTTTTGTGTTGGTTTGATTACGATTATATGCTATCTCAATAGATTTTAACCCCTCATATATGACATAAGTTGTCATCCATTAAATACAAGGTAAAGAGGTTCAAATTTTTAATTTTATAATTACTAAAAAATAGTAATTCAATTAGGTAAAAAATAATTAATCCTAAAATTCCAAAATACTTTCCATTCTCTTCTACGCAATAATAAAAGGTTAGTAACTAGAGTCCAACACCAAAAGCACTAATACTAATGGTAAATTATTATTTTAAATTTATAATAGAGGCCATGTGGTTTAACCAACATTCATAAGCTAACAAACTAAGAAGAGCAAAAAGGTTTTTCAATCTCTCTGAAGATGGCATTGCAGGAAAAGACATCTCTACAAGATTATAGCTTCAAGCAATTACCATATTTGTAAAGCCTACAAAAAAAATTTAGCAAAACTTAACCCATTCTGTAGAAAATAAAAGGAATATTTATATATATATATATATATATATATATATATATATAGAGAGAGAGAGAGAGAGAGAGGACAACAGACTTCTTCACATTTTCAACTGATAAATGTACTCAAAAACCATCTTTTTCCTACATCTGAAGTTTTTCTCCCTCACTTTGTTTGCTTTGTGGCAAAATAGAGAGAAATTTGTGGAGATTAAAAACTAAAAACTCTCTTGGAAAGGCATAAAACTTCTCATAGGTAAGATTTTTAGCAAAAATGTGCTCCCCTTTACTAGTGATTTTCAATCATCATAAGATAGTTTCTAGTTGGAATTATGTTGTGATAACAATTTTGATGAAATTCAAAAAGACAAATTTAAGATGAGGTGGCTGGAAAAATGAGAAAAAGAGGAGCTAGGAGAAAAGGAGAGGGTGACAAAGAAGACTTAGGAAAATTTTTAAGGGGAAAAATAGGAAAAGTAAAATTTTGAGGTAAATTTGGAATTTAATTCCTAGAAGGGTTTTTTTTAATAATGAAAGAATATGAGGGTAAAACAGGACGTTTGAATAGTTAAAGAGTATTTAAGTAATTATGGTGGTTAGATAAAGTAGGATATTTTAATAATAAATAATAATGTGATAAAAGGGAGGTAAATTTGGATTATTAAGCGTAACTGAGTTGAAAATTTTTCTTAAATAAAATCTAAAAGAATTTTGTAATATCTAAGTCCGGCGCATGAATTAGAGAGTAGATTGGACCCATCAATTAATTGAGTTCAAAAATCAGGTAAAGATAACCTTAAAATGTACCCTTATAATAGTATACGGTTTACAAAATTTTAAAATTTTTTATTAATAAATTATTTTATGGTAAATCATAATTTGAATTAGTAATAAATTAAATTAATGATTAATAATTACATAAGTGTAGTTCTAAAATATTTTTATTAAATAAATAATTAAAAAATAGTGTTTATATTTTGTTACTTATTATGACGTGTATTGCCTAATAATTCGATGAAAAATATAATAATTAAAATTTCTAGTTGTGTATGGGTATAACTAAGAATATTATGGTAACATAAATCATATTCATAAAATCTAATAGAGACTAGTTTATAATAGGTTGAGAATAGATTTTGAAAATTGTGAATCTGTAGCTTACCGAGGATAAGCTATATTAAATTAGATGGTTTATATATTGATAAGTTATTTAGATATGAGTGAACGATGACTAGCTACATGTCTTTGGAGCAAGTATCAAGGCATCCTAACTCCCGATAATGCCATATACCTATGACTAGGTACCGGAGTGATATCAGGATATCCTAAGTTTTGGAGATATCTTGTGTCGATAGTTAGGTACCAGATTAGATTGAGGGATTAAGGTATCCTGTATCGATATGTATACATCCAATTACATTTCCACTTAGAAACTGATCATAATGAATAGAGATAAGCCTACAGACCATTGGATGTAAGCCTACTAGGTTAACAGGGCCTAGTCAATTCAATTAATAATGTCGTAAAACATAAATGGAAATAATAAAATAATATTAGTATTAATCATTACTAATAAAAACATTTAGATGTTTGTTGAGTATTTGGACATGCTAAGTATTGCTTGTATATTTTAGTATTATAAGTATATTTTAACATTTGACTCATTTCAACATATTTTAAGTCACTTAATTTTAAGGATACCGTTAGGTTACCCTTACTAAGTAGATAGCTTACCTCTTACTGCTAAATTTTTTTAGGAGCTAGAGAGATTATCAATAATCCTAATGTATGTGATTAATAGTGTAAAGTCTAGGTGGGGCTAGCAAATCAGATTGAGTAAAGTTGTTTTATTGTATATACTTTGGAAGGTGACAATTTAGATGGTTATATAATTTTTGTGACTGATGAACATCAATTTTTAAACTAATAAGAATTTTAGTAATTAATGATAAATTTTTGGAACAATTTGGATAAATTATGGTTGAAGAATTTTTGGAGCATCACATTTAGGTGATATCAGAGTCGGTTTACATTTCCATGAACAATTTTAATAAATAAAAAAACTAATGATATATTCTTGTCTAATTTAGGATGGTTTTCAAAGATGATACTCTTGGCTTAGAGTAGAATGGGGAATTAGGTAATTTGATTTGTGCTTAAAATGTGCCTGATTCGGGGGATGTAGGAGCAGATCGAGTAGGAGGAGAGATGTCATGATGCAATTCTTTAGATGATGTAGCAGGTTGTTACAGCGAATCCAGTCTTAGGTGATTCTAGGGAGGATGACAACTATGAATGGATTTGTAATATGGGCACAATGGAGCTCCGAGGAAATATTGATCTTGAGGAGGTTGAGGGATGGTAGGAGCAGACAGAGTTAGTTTTAGACCATTTGGAGTGTACCTTGGAAAGAAGGTTGTAGTATATTGTTTTATTATTCCAAAGCAATGCACTGACTTGGTGGAAGTCAATAAAGAGATCTTATAAATCATGAGAGATGATTTGATAGGAGTTCCAAAGAGAGTTTAGATACAAATACACTCTGTAGATATATCAGAATCGAAAGAAGATGGACCTTATAAGTTTAGTTTAGACAAAGGAGATGTTGGTGCCAGGGTATGAGGCTTCCTTTACGACTTTTTCTAAGTATTCATGGGAGGCTATGGCAATTTCGAAGGACAAATGTTACCAATTTGAGCATGTTTTAAGGATGGAGATTCATTTGGGTTTGGAAGTTGCTACTTCTAATTTCAAAAAGTTATTGGAGACTATAATTAGAGTAAAGGATGTGATAAAACAAGGTAGAAGGAGAGGGGAGTTCAAGAGGCAACTAGAGAGTCATTATGGAGAGGAGAGACATTTTATTAAGAGGGGAGCTAGTCATTCGTGATCTACTAGTGTAAAGGTATCTAGGAGAGCTGATGTTTCATCAAGCAAGAGTGCTAGTTTTCATAAGTTTGGTAGAGATCGAGGATCAAGGAAAACATAGTATTGTTAGTGCATTATTGGTTGGATCAGACAAAAGGGTTAGCCAGAGGTTTAAAGGGCCTTTTAGTAAGGGAGTTAGAGGGGGTACAAAGTTATGCTACCTATGAGAAGTTCACAGTGGACCATATTAGGGACCCGTTGGGATTGGTTAGGCATGTTATATTTACGTAGAGTAAGGGAATTTATAAAAGAGTTGTTTGAAAGTAGGGAGGGGTTTAAGAGTGAGGGCAAAGGTGTTGGACCAATGGTGGTTGACAAATTAAATCCCTTTATGTTTTGATAATAATAAAATATCCAGAATTCGTTAAGAA
>JANZLX010000008.1:4047447-4058661 GCA_025531955.1 Erythroxylum orinocense | reverse complement strand
ATAATATATTTCAATAATAATAAATACAAATTATATAATAATAATATCATTAATTAGACATAATGATAATAATAATAAAAACTATTGAATTACAAACCATTCATAATAAAAATACCATTGAATTACATCTTCCTAATCATATTAAATACTAGGAGCATATTCGTCATTTGCACTATTTTATGTCTCTGTCTCTTACAACCAAACACATCTGTCCTAGAGACGGAGATAAGATTTTTTGTTCTGTCCATCATAAACCAAACAGCTCTCTGTCTTTAGTTTCTGTTCTATTTCATTCTGTTCTATTTCGTTTTCAGTTATCAAAGACGCTAACCAAACACAACGTTAGAGGACGATGTAGCTCAGTACATTATTGGAGTTAATTCTTTTTGAACTTTCTCTTTTAAAAACCGTTAGAGACAGTCAGTTGACTTTTCCGAGCTAGGGTGAATATCAGATCCTTTTTGAAGTCCAACCCTTTACGATTTAAGCAAAGCCATGTCCAAGTTTTCTTTCTCATCGTAGTAAAACTTACTTTTCTTTGTAAAAAGAAAAAATAAACTGATTTGAGGATGACATTTCAATTGTGAGGAGGTGTTAGGGAGACTTTATGAGGGTGATAGCAGATTGACCACATGTTCACGGAATCACTCATTCTAGTGGTGAAAACTGTTTGTGATTGAAACGTTGATCCCATTTAACGTGCATTTATGTTGCCCCAACACACCCCTGTATAGCACCCAATTGGGTCGCTGCCAATATCATTATCTTATAGTCTCATCAAACTCTTTTTTCCTTTTTCATCTTGAACCAAACCCCACCTTCTTATTTTCTTTCCACGTTCTCCCTCACAGAGGTGAGAGAGCAAGAGAGCATCATTCCCTTGAAGGATTATATGGGTTTCGTTAGTCTTCATACCCTAGTTGAAGTTGGCCCCTATTTCTTCATTTTCTTTAAGTTGGTTTTTTCCTGTCATGCTAGGTAAACTTACAGTTTGAATCATCAGCGTGCCGTAATGGAAATTAAAAATCTATAACAATCCACTTTTATATTCAATATTTATCCACCACTAACTTGGTAGTTGTAGTAACTATTCAATATTATATTCCTAAGTAGACGAGTTTTAGACGGATATGAACACGTTACTCATACCCAAGTACATTTGATTCGAGACTGGTTCAAATCACACAAGACTTAGAATTAGGTTATTATTGCTAAAAAGAATAACTAGTTTTTCTAGATCCTATTTTGTCTTAATCGCAGGTTGTTCGAATGTCTCACACTACAGTTGCGTTTTGTAAGATCCGATCGACCCCACCCCACCATTGAATTAAGGCACTCATAGTACCAATCATGCATGTCGAATTATGATTGTTTCCATTTTACACCGAAACTCAAGTTTGAAGATTGTGGCTGTAATTAATGGCGTATATTTAAAAAGCTTATCTTCATTAAAAAAAAAACTCGCACAGATAATCATACTATGCCGAGACTGAAGCATGAGTTTCGACTCTATATATATTTCTAATATTATAAGCATATTGTCAACGATATCTAACTTGTTTGATAAATATAAAAGATTAGATCAAGAAATGAAGTATGTTCTTTCAAAGAGAAACGTACTTGTCAATGAAGTTATACCCTAGAACCTTTTTTTTAAGGTAAAAAACATAAACTTTTTTTATAGTTTAAGAAATCATGAAACATCTCTTAATCTTTAAGATTCTTGAAAAAACATTAGTTGTCAGTTTTTAAAAAATCATTCTTTTACACTTAAGATAAAAATAAAGACAAAATACATATAATATAAATATTAGAGATGAACTAATTAAATCTTATTTATACGACAATTAAACAAAATTATTAAACTTAAACTGAAATAGTTAAATATACCACAAATAAATAGTTTATTATAATTATCTTTAATTATTAACTTAAATCAAATCTAATTCATTCGGTTAAATTTAAAAGTTGAGTTAAGTTATTGTATTAGTAAATTTTAATTAATCTATGTTTAATATTCATATTATATGTATTTTATTTTTTAATTAAATTTTAAGAAAATAAGTTTCTTTTAAAAAATTGAAAGTTTGAAAAAGTTTTTTTGATAATTTTAAAGATCAACCTTTTGAAAAAAAATTTAAACTATTAAGAAAATTTAAGTGTTTTAATCTTTTTTAATTTTTGTATATAAGATTATATTATTTGATGATTGTCTTCTTGTTCTCAAGCTTGAATAGGACATGACTTCACTGAGAAGAAAATGATGGAATGAAGAAATTAAATTGGCAAAGATTTAGGCATTGGTAAAATGGCTTCAAGCATCTTCTACCATCAAACCACAAATCTTATCAAGTTGTACGTCTTATAAATAAAGCCAACTGTAAAATGTACAAGAGGATTTGACAGGCCACGTCAAAGCACAATAATGATGGTGCTTCAATTTGGACTATGTGGCTGGAAATTGCCGTTGCCAAAGTGTAATAAGTTGATGTTGGTTTCCAATCTCACTTCATTCTAGAGGTAGTTTCTGGTCATTGACAAACCGATACCGAAACGTTTGAAGGATATCTTCCAGGTTAGATTTAACACCAATTGGAGAACAGAGTCGTCCATGGCTATGAAATTTTAGTGGCTTTGAGGTCTTTCAAGAAACAGATACTCCTTTTTGAAGTGATATGGATGATTCTCATGGACCTACTCGTGAAGTTGCTCATGGGGTCCCCCCATTCGATCTCTCTTTCATGGCGAATATTCAGAGACCTTGTGAAGTTTCAGAAAATATTTTTCAAACTGTGTTATCATTATGAAACATATAAGTCAAGCATCTACGCTTTAGATTCTCTCATATAAGAAAGATGGATCAAATCACGACTGTTTACTAGCTAGTTCACAATTTGGTCTCCTGAATTTTCTGGTTTAATTTCAGCAACATTAACATCAACGATTCCAAGTCTTAAACTGGGTTGGTTCGGCTCTCTTATAACAATCGATTTGTATCGTCATATTTTTCACAATAATCTATATGTATTATCAAAAATAAAAAATTAATTGTAATGCCAGATATTATCAATAATTATTGATTATAAATGTAAATGATATAAAAATTAGAATGGAAGTTAAATCGATAAGACAAAAAATTTAAGATTTAAAAAGTTTAATTAACCATCATAAAATTGGAAGTTAAATAAATTAAAGAATTTAAGATATGATTAAAAGATATTGTCCTTATCTATCTCAGAATTTAAAATTTAACTAAAAAATATTATTAAATAAGTATTAATTGATTTATTTTGATTTATAAAAATTTGTTAATTTATAAAAATTGACTAATTAATTAATAAATTAATTTTGAGTTATTAAAGTAAATCAAACCTAAAAGTTAAAAATCAAGACGATTTAATATTTTTACAATCAAATCCACTTAATCAATTAATTTTTTAATCATTGGTAATTGTAAGGTAATATACTCTAATACTAAGAATTGAATACGAATCATATATATAATACATAAACACTTTTCTAAAATATAAAATAACAGTCTACAGAAATATGGAGTCCACATAATATGTGGATTACGAGGATAGACTTCCAACTACAATTGAACAAATAAAAGCAAATCTTGAACAGTTTCATGTCAAAAGTTCGCAAATATTCTTCCGTGTGAAACCTAGCTAAGCTTACCATCTGAGTAGCAACTTATTAGTCACGCATTAACAGAACGTGAGTTCCATTTCTATGATAAGACAATTTGTTTTACTTGTTAATCTCAACCTCAACCTTCCCTAATTAGAGGCATCATGTCAAGCTACTAAAGGTAGGTTATAAATTAGTAGTTTCTGTCTCCTAAGAAAATTCCACTTCGCGACTAATCCATAAGTTATAGATAAATGATTGGAACAAATGCTTCCCACATGGAAGCTTTAAACAATTATCTCTTGTAGGGACTTGGGGTGGAACAGGAAGTGGTGGTGGGCTCTTCTTCTAAGTTTTTCAAAATGCAATTTGGGAACATTTTTATATGTGATATTATTTACAATGTCTTTTCTTTATTTATTTTTAATTTCTATTCCTTGAGAAGGAGGGTACAATATTAGTGTATAGTTGTTTCAAAGAAAAATTACTACTGAGGGCCATTTGGAAAGTGTCCACTTGATCTACACGTTCATTGTTTGACGGAATTTGGAAAGGTAACTTTCCAATTGGGTCTCAAAATGATCACAACCGTAACAAGAAAGTATTTCTCAAAAGAAGGCTTGTTTCTTTGACGATCATGTTGTCCCTCGTTCGGATCATCAGCAACCTATAAAGCCAGAGGTGAAACACTATATCGTAGGCAGCCACTAAACTAATTCAGATGCCGATCTTCAGTTCTTTGAATGGCTTCTTCCTCGAGTTGGTTCACTTGTCAGAGTTAATAAAATCTGTTACAGAAAAGCTATATGTTTCGTCAATGTATTCTTTTCTTATAAAAGATTGAAGTAAAGATAGACAATTGATATTTCCCACAATAACAGTATCACAATCAAAACTATATTTTTGGGGTTTAAATGTATGTATTTTTACTAATAACTATTATTTTCAATCTAAAAATTGAACACGAAGAGACTTTGCATGAAGTAAGAAATATTAACTGCTGTACTTTCGTAATCTTTTTGACTGGAAGTATTTAAGTGCAAATTTAACATCCCACTGAAGTTATTCCATTTACATCTATGGTGGAATTATATAGCTCCAATGGCCCCTGTAAACTTGGTTGGATTGGACTACATGATATTGAACTATTGTTATTTGGCATTCCACCCTATTGAAAATGGCAAAATGCACAAAGTATTGTGAAGTCCTTCATGTATGTATAAATTATAAACACATAAGTTTGCATTAATACTACAACAACAAATAAGAGTTTATGTTAATTATAAATTATAGTTTACGAGCTCATTTTAATATCGGGTCATATATACCTACAAAGCTCCTAATATCTGCCAACAACAGGCTTAAATAGCAATGGAGTTCATATTAATTAAAAGTAATAATTTTCGAGGTAGTAGGGAAGACATTAATCCTGATATATAAAATAAAATTAAGAGTTCAGATTTAAGAAGAAGATTAGAAAGAAAATTGGAAAATAAAGGGAACAAAGAGATAGGTCAACGCACTCTGACGCTGAATAAAAATGACATCATTGTCCACGTCAGCAAGCAGATTCTTAGGTTGTTCTTTTGATTTCTTCTCCTCTCCCACTTGTCGTGGGCTTCGACTGCTCGGTAAGTACTGCTCCATACCAACACACGCATACATACATAAATAAGCTTCCCTCTTCCTCTTATTTTCATACATAGTGTTTGCGTCTCTCTTCTTATATTAGAACACAACACAATTCCTTCAACGACTACCACGCCCCTATGTACGATCACTCTTTCACCGCATTTCCACGCGCCGACTGCTTTCTGCACGGCCACCTCTCCCCTCCGTCTCCCGACGTTACACCGCCACCACCACATGCCTTCTCGTCGGCTCCGTTGTCACTACTCCCACCTGCCCATTTGATCATTCCTGACCAACTTTCTGGCATGGAGCTGGTTGGCGGTCAGAGTAGCACTACTACTAGTGGTTGCAGTAGCTATGGCTCTCCAAATTCGCTCGGGAGTTGCGGGACGACTCAAGGTTCGAGCTGCTTGATTCAGAGGAGCATTAGTAGCCATTCCCTTCACAAGAATGGTTACCATTCCCATTTCACGTCTCCCCATGAGTTTTTGGATTTGGAGACTAGTTCTGTTAGGAGGGTCTTTAGTACTGGTGATTTGCAGGTTAATCAATTATTTTCGTATGTGTTTTATCTTAAACTTCTAAAGTATTCTTCCAACGACAATCCATACTTGGGAATTATATGTAACAATCTAATGATATTATTCAATTATTAATTTTCACTACAGCACATAAATTCTAACAGTTCCTCTCGGGTGTGATTTGTTTGCAGTATAATCAGAGGTCAGAGAGCCCATTGTCCAGTGAGAGCAGTGTGATCATAGAGAGTATGAGCAGGGCATGCAAGTACAGTCCGGAGGAGAAGAAAGAGAGGATTGAGAGGTACAGAAGCAAGAGAAACCAAAGGAACTTCACCAAGAAGATTAAGGTCTTTCTCTAAATTTAACCAAAGATAAATCATATTTTTAATTGACAATTACTCCAATTATCGTGAACAGCAGCCGCATATGTTAGTGTATGTGCATACTTTCTCGCATTTATGTACACATACAAGCTCTAACATGACTTTTACAAGTGGCTTTTTGCTCATGCTCACTCAGCTGCAAATACTTTATGTCAAATCCAACTTTCACTCAAACTACTATAGGATTAGAAATTGAAATAGTTGATTTAATTTATTGGAGTGCTCATATGAAACGACATAACATAGGAACAAATGTCATTATTTTGTGTTTCCAAAGAAAAAATTGTATATAAAAACTAATAACAGTCAAAATTAGACACCATTCTTACCGCTTGATTTGATTGCCTCAAAACGTGTATTTTCATGTTTAATGGGATAATGATCTATTGGATCATCATTCAAAGCATCTCTTTTAAGTAGCGGAGGATTTTATAAAGATTTTAGGGCTTGTTTCATAGCACTTAAAAAAAGAAGAATAAAGGCGGTTGTATTTCACCTTCCCCTTTGTTGTTTCTCCTTACTGTATAATTTTTTCCTTTTCTTTCCTTGAAACAGTCATGATAAGAAAGCTTTCTTGTACTATAACTTTTATATATGAAAAGTTTGACCCATGTACATGAAACTGCTAAAGTAGTAATTAATGATAGGTCGTCAAGTATATAATAGATATAATCATTCGCATGCAGCTTAAAGAATATGCTCTAATAAAGCATGTAAAGCATATATCTTGGTTTAACCTTCCCAAGCATTTGCCTAACCGATGACTTGAAAACTCAGTACGCCTGCAGAAAAACGTTGGCAGACAGCAGGCCACGCATCAGAGGAAGGTTTGCGAGGAACGATGAGATTGAGAAAAATCCTCAGCTTCTCCAGTGGAACAATATTCCATGCCGGGAAGAAGAAGAAGAGGACGATGATGATACTTGGATCAATTTTCTTGAAGCATTCTCCGCAAATTCCTTTGCTTAATCGTGAAAGGAGAAGCTCTCTGCTATGTTTCAGGAGACCCCTTTTTAGTAATAATCACAGTGTGGCAAAGATTCTAGCTAGCTAGGTGGCGTCTGTTATTGTTAGTGTGATGCAATTTAAACTTCTGGCTTTTAGCTTCAAATAGGTGATATGTAAATATAGTTGATTGATTATTGTGGCAGCTTCTTTTTAATTAATGCCAAGATCTTAACAAGTTTTGGTGGATCCTTAGATTCCCATTTGCCACATATGTGTACAAATTATCTTTGGTGGTAAAGCCTTCTCCTAACTCTTACGAGATTTAGTATCAATATGATGCCGTTAAATTCATCTCGAGTTCTTTGGTTCTGTTCTGCATCATATATTTTATTCTTTGGCCCCATTTTAGATTTATGCTTTGTATTTTAAATTTTTTTATCTCTAAAATGGAGATTGATTTTTTAAAATATGTATCGAAGAAATATTTTAATTAACTCATAATTTCAAGTTAACTATGTAACCGATTCGAATCAAATAATAATTAGGACTTTTAATATAAACTAAGAAATATTTTAAAGTCCTAATAAGAATTTATATTAGTGACATCCAAAATGTTCAGGAAAACTTCGCTCACTGTTTGAACCACTTATTGAAAAAGTTAAATAGTGTAACATTGATTGTTGGATTCCAATATCAAATAAGCGGCAGGATAAAATGAAAGAGTAATTATCAATACAAAGAAAGATAATCAATGGTTGTTGGTAACAATGAACATTGACCTAATTAAGATCAAAATCAATGTATTAAGCTTCAGATGAAGTTGATAGAAGCAATATTAGCTTTCCCTTTTTCTTTCTTGAGGCTTTTTGGGCTTATAGCACTTGGCTTTGTTCTTAAACCCGGGTCGGATCGGCCGGTCTAACTGGTTTGATTGGTGACTGATCGGTGGTTTGGTCTGATTTATCCTTCAAAATCGGTTATAAATTGACCAAGTCTGAATCGGTCAATTGACTGATCGAACCGGTCTGATAATTTTTTTATTTTTTTATTTTTAAATATTTTTAATATTATATATAATTAAATATAATTATTACATAATTGTTACGTTATACCAATTTAAGTAATAGTTAAATCGATAGAACTGATCAATCGGTGATAAATGAATCTATCAATTCAATGACCAGTCTGAAACCGAAGCGTAAAAACCGCAAAGTGGTGTGCAATCGTACTTGGGCGTGGTGGAAGTGACAAAAACGTCGCAAGTTTCGCGGTCTTATCTGGGCACTTGGTACAGATGTTATGCTATGGACTTATGGCAGTTGCTTTCCACAGAGCTAAAACTGAAAAGGGTCTGCAGATTTGACAGCCACAAGCCTGACAATTAGTTTGGTAAAGGTCAAACATTTGTGCGTCTTATAAGTGAGGCCGATGTCCCTTCATCACTCATCGGTACCTATCATGGGAACCTCCCTTTTGTCTTCATTGAAGTTTTTTTTAATGATAATTATTAATTTAAAATTAAATGATAAATATTATCTAATCAATTAGTTCGTAACAATAATACTAAACATAACTTTTTAATTTAAAATTTTATTAAAATATTTAAATTTCTTTACGATTAGAGTTCCTATCCAAATTTGATACTCAGTGCTATAATATATCAAAATATATATAATGCACAAAACATGGCGAGTTGCATCATTCTTGGTTAATGGAAAAACTCAAAGATGCATTATAGACAAGGAAAGAAAAACAAATGCCAACTTATTAGTTACGTCTCATAAGATTACTTCGGACATAAGATAAGCATATGAGTATGCTTGTGCCAGCGTGTACTGAAATGCTCTTCTGCTGATTCTATGAAGAATTGGAGTGTAGACACCAACGTTAATTTACACAAATGAATTAGTACTACTCCCAATTTCTAATGCAGTTTTATTGGTTGCTTGGCTGTCTTATATGTCTAAATATAATAAAATCCTAAATTATTTAATAATGACCCTTTCTTATCACAGGCTAACTTATAGATTATCCTACCACATCAATGTGAAAGAGCAGCATGTAATAATCACTGACCACCCACCCAATATTGCTGGAACAAAAGGTTTAGCCCACTTGTGCTGGGGAACTAATGGAGCATCTGAGAACAGGAACGTAAGCAAAATTTGATGCTCTTTTTGAAGTTTTAAAGTGCTTCTTTAACGTGTTTCTTTGGCTTTTTAATTAAGCAGGTGTTTAAAAATCTATATATGAACACTAATCATCAAGGTTGCTCATGCTACTTAATGATAAGCTAGATTCTCAGTCTACGTTTTAACTTTGATCTCTAGCTAAAGGCTAGGAGTCTTAAGGAGGTGTGAAGGGCGGCGCTCTTGATTCTTGTCGGCCGGCGGTGGTTGACCCACTAGCTGCCGGGTGGCCCCCTACACATTAAATTAAGCTAGTATTACTTCGTTGTCGGTCACTCTGACTATCAAAGTATTACTCATTATAGACACAGTTTCTTGTGATTAATATTATAATAATCTGATAAGCCTATTAATCAAGTTCAGGGTACATGGTTAGATGCCATAATAAATCGAAGGCAATTTCGAAGCAACTACCTGCTAATTTGGAAAAAGGGCAATCCTGAATCTTAATCATTACGACGCTGTTTGATTAAAGGCGGATTTTTTTTCTATATAATTATGATTAAGTGGGCAATTACAAGTAGCATCACAGGTCTTGTGTAGGAAGCAATAGCACGCGACAAGCAGCTAGTTTGTAGGGTCATTCAAGCAATGAAACTGAAAATCATTCCAAGCCTCATAATCACCTAGAAAATTCCCTTTTTTAAAAGGAAAATTATACCAAGAAGCCATACATTATATAAAGATAATGAAATAGGGCACAATCTTCAAAGCAGACACTTAAGCCCTTGAGAATCTTTTCTTTTCTTGTTCTCTAAGAAAACAAGATAGCTAGGGAAGAAAGAATGCAGAATATGTGACATCTGATAAATGGTGGAAGACTTGTATGTCGTGGTCGTAATGTAGTTAAAAGAAAAGACTGATGTGTATAGCTATTATTGTATTAAAGAAAAGAAAAGATTCCTGAAGAGTTGGTGACTTTATATACTAAAAAACATCACAGGTTGACCAAAATTTTGATGTTTCAAATGTTTGTACTTTGTACTTTCGTAATTTAGAGATCCATGCTCTTATATTCTTATTATCACTTCTTGTGAGCATTACCCAATAACAATACGCGATCTATATAATTAGAAGAAATAAAAAAAATCATTAGATGAAATAACGAAAACAAGAGAGTAAACATAGGAAACATATTAATCATAGATTCGTAAATCTAAACAAAAAATATACAAGGACTAGATATGTCCATATATAGATATCCAAGCCTCCTAAGGGTAGTCGAGTTGGTGGAGTGAAGAGGCATGGTCTATAAGGTCCTGTGTTCGATTCTCCCCTATCTACGCCCTCTCAATCGAACCTATCGTATAGAGTTTACCTAGTACAGAGTACCTGGTTTTCCAGTGCACATCTAAAGGATAACGACGGCAGGTTCTCTCGTTTCAAAAAAAAAAATCCAACTACTAAACAAATAATAGTTCTTTTCTTTGTAACTTCTTGACTAAGCTTCACCTTTGCGAAGTAAATTTCATAACATTCAGTCATATAAAAGTGTTACAAGGATAAGTTTTATCGAAAGAATAAAGAATGCAAATGGTCAGGAGGAGCCAGGGGGTCCTGAAGTTCTAGACTAGACATGATATTACTGATGAAAAAAGGGACTATATCTTGTCTTGAAGATTGTTTGAGAAGAAAAAATATAGCGAAAGCATACTTGAATATATGAGCAAACAAGGAAGAGTTTCGATTAAAAAAAAAAGTTGAAAGAGTTTTAAGAACATAGCATTCTTGTTGAACGTATTCGCAATCAACAATAGATGGGAACCAACGTAAAATTAAATAAATTTTTTTCCAGATACGTCAATTAAGGATCACACTCATTTATAAAAACCAATAGGTATAATTACCAATTTAGCCTATTATTAACTTGTTAGTTATACCCCCAAAAATTTTACACATTTATATATT
>JANZLX010000008.1:4014342-4047347 GCA_025531955.1 Erythroxylum orinocense | reverse complement strand
TGATTTAGCTACCCAATCTTCAAACACTTCAAGAAAATCACAAATACCTAGCTTTAAACACCACCCACGATCATCACCATTTTTAGGGTTGGAAAGTTAGGAATTTTAATGGGAGAGAGAGAGATTAAGGTGGAAGATGAGTGGGAGGTTCAACATCAATGGAGGTTGGGAAGATCAAAACCTAAGAAAAAGAGGAAGAGAGAAGCTACGAAGAAGATAAGAAGAGAACCAAAAAACAAAACTCCGATGGCTTTTGAAAGACAAGCATCGTGAGAGAGAGCAAAATGGTCTTCAAAAAAATTAAACAAGTGGTGGTTTTAAGACATGGCTTGGCAACTGACACTTGTCACTTGCCATATGTCCAATTTCTATAAACTAATCCATTCAAACCCACTTTCTATTCCAATTATTCCCCAATTTTCAATGGCACTTGTCAATAATTCCTAAAGCCATTTATCAAAAATTCCATAGCCATAAGATAGAAAATTCGATTACCAGTTAACAATTGTCTTGACACTTGGCATCTTTTCTAGTCCAGAAATTACCCCAAATTTTCCAAAAATTCTAAACCAGCAATTTCACTCTCCAAATCAATTTTCAATACCAATAAACCACAATTCCCAAAAATAATCACATTTATTAACAATTATACCTGGAATGTCAATGAACATTTATTTTCATGTGCAAAAAGTTCATTATTCACATATATATGTATGTCACAATATCCAGAAGCATGCAAATGCATTTCTAAACTCTCATTGGTAACCTATATTTACTATTCTAAACTTCCCATAAGTAATGGGATGCTACAAAAGTGCATGCTCCTGGTGGGTCAAAGTTCCTTCAGTGTATACGAGTAGACTCTCCATCTGGTCCTCCATGTCTGTTGGAAAAATTGTGTTCTAAAATAGATATTGTCTCAAATGATGCCCAATATTATTGCCAATAACTCCATATATTTTTCAGATATATATGGTAGTCATACACCATTCTTGTGTATCGAAGCAAGAAAATCTCCATGACGTATTCAAGCCCACCTCCCCCGTACATTATAAATTACAACATCAAATTTTGGATTAAAAAAAATTCTTTCTAAAAAAATAGAGAAACATACTATAAGTTCTTATAAACGACAATATTTATCTAATTAATATATAAAATTAGATAAAGTAAAAAAGATTAAATAATATATTTTGTGTACCTCAAACTCCTGATAATAAAAATCCTTTGTCAGCTGAGAGACATTCTTTTATATATAAACCTTAAGATCTATCATCTCCTTGAACTTGGATGTCTAAGTTATTTTAGATCATTTTCAAATTAAAATCTATAACTTTAATATAAACCTATATTGTTACCGTGTATTACAAAATTTTTAGAATTTTACTTACAAATTGTTGACAATTATGACGTACGTTCTTCATTTAACTCCCTTAGCTTCAGGTTGGAGGTTGCCTCCTTCATCTACAATGTTTATCCCTGATATCTCTGTCGGTATAAGGTTGGTGGATGGTGTAGGGCAGGTGGATGGTGTAGCAGGGCTGTTGGATGGTATAGTAGCTAGTACAGAAGGTGATGCCTCATCTGGATGTGCAATAGCATCTGTAGAATGTGATGCTTCACTTGGAAATGAATCGACTTCCCTAAATCGTTTTAAACTAAAGCTTGGTCGCATCATAGCCTGTTTTCTCTTTGGCAGCATATTTTTAACCTAAAATTCACCGATAAGCCTCATGGGAACTGTATTACAGGTTTCCAACCTATATACCATCTTAGGGGTTTATTATGCATTGGATCATCCATAAGAGATTAAACCCATTTCACGTACAGTAAATACTTATGTAATTTATACATCTACTCATCAATGATTCAAACAAAACCCAAACATAAATACTTAGACTATCAAAGAAGAACATATACACTCATCAATGATTATAAAAATATTCTAGACAACAACAGAAAATCAAGACCTCCTTTGCATTCATACAAAACCCCAATACAAATACTCATATTATTAAAGCAAAACATATGGTTGCATTCATACAAAACCCCAATACAAATACTCACATTATTAAAGCAAAACATATGGTAGATATTAGTTAGATGACTTACTTAGATAGGCAGACGATCACAAGCTACAAAGAAGAAGGATGAGGTTGGACGATTAGCGATGCTCTGAAAACACAAAATAGGGCCTGCGAAAAAGAAAATTTTGTATTTAATATAATACACTAGTTCAATAGTTTTTTATTTATATCTATCGTATATAACGTTGTTATTGAGAATAAGAGAAAACCTTTGTTTTTTAAAAAAGTAAAAATTTATATGAAAATGTGATCTTTGACTTCCATGGATTTATAGATCAAACTATTAAGAAAAAAGTGAGGAATGTATGAAGGATAAAAAGCTTCCAATGGATTGGAAATTTAACTCTAAATCAAATTGTAGCTGATGTTCAACAAGAGCTAATTAATAGATCACATTTTAGAAGTATATCACATTTTTTAATTTTAAAATTAAACCTATGAATATAGATGAAGCACTTATTCATGAAAGTTAGATTTTATTTCCTATAAATAAAGACTTGAACTAATCACAATGGCTTGTCAAATCTTTATGTTTCAATAACAACGTCCATTCATAAATACTTAAACTATTAAACTGCAACCTAAAAACTCATCAATTATAGTTAAAGGTAAAATTGCAAAGAACAACACAAAATTGATCGCATTGTAGACATTACTTAGTTAAACGACTTATCTTGATAAACAAACAATAGCAAGCTAAAAGAAGACGAATGATGTTGCACAATTCTCAACGTTCTTCAACACAAAACATGACTTGCAAGAAAGACAATTCATGTATTCTTCATATTCTACATAAGAACAACTTAAAATTAAAGGCAAAAATAACAATAATTCACATAAAAAGACATAGAAAGGCATGCAACGTGAGTAGCACAATAAATCTGAACAATGAGAATAGGAAAAGGGAACCCTCTTAAATTAAAGAGGCTAATAAGAAGAAGTTACAGGTAGCTCAAGTAAAGATGAGAAAGAAAAGATTAAGGAAGTTTTGAGATCATAAGTATGAACTAGTTTAAAGTCTTGAGATCATAAGTATGAAAAGGAATAAACTATACTCTGGCCTCAAAAGAGTCTCAAAAGTATTTAAATGTGTACATAAGTGATAATGATATAATGAAGAATGAATTGTATACTATAAAATCATGTAAGAGTGTGGCTATTATTAGCAATCATAACTTAGATGAATTAAAGCATAAGATTAAGACATTAAAGAAGGAGGTTAATTCTTTCAAGGACTCATTATCTAAATTCACCAAGGAAGTGAGAAACTAAAAAGCATATTAAGAGCACAAAAGAATTCCAATAATAAGTATGAGATTAAATATAATTATGGCCATGCATTCAATTATAATACTACATTTATCAAAGGAAAACATTCTCATATTGAATAACCTTTGCCTAAGATGAAAAATAATCATAGTGCATCAATATCTAAGCATATATGTAAATCATATACACATGTTTCACCCATTAGGCCTTACTCTTAAGGCAAGTCTTATACATTCATGTACGGTTAAAAATTTTGGCATAGAGCTCAATATTATCAGGAAAAGGATAGTTATAAATTCTATACAAAGACATAAGGTAGCATGCAATCTCATTCACAATCATCTAAGACTCAATATTATTTTAGAAGCAAGAATCATGCTCCTACATATAATAGGCCTTATATTAAACACAATGTCATAGCACACATTTTAGAAGTATGTCACATCTAGTTTCTTATTTTTAAAATTAAACCTATGAATATGGAAGAAGCACTTATTCATGAAAGTTAGAATCTGTTTCCTATAAATGAAGAATCAAACTAATTTGAGAGATGTAAAATGTGGAATTTAGTACCTAACTAAGATAAATGTAACTTTGGCATTTCAATTTAATTTTAAGACCTAATATCAACTATGGGTATTGCATTTTTATTTTCAATGCCATGAATGTTTTTCCAAGCCATGAATGATTTGTCTCATTTGTTTGCTTTTAGTTCTAAAACTAATAAACTTATACTTAGTTCATCATCATCATTACGACTTTTTTTTCCTAACATATGTTTTGACCTTCTGTTCTTGTTAACAATTAAGATTCGGGAAACCATATATGCACTATGTGTTATAAAAATATAAACATTGTATCTGAATCTTATCCACATTGTATCTGAATCCACACTATATCTTATTAAATTTAACTTACCATATTAAAACAAAACAAATTTATCCCTTTAAGCCTTTCATCGAACACTTTATAAGCATAATAAACTCATTCCTAACTATTAACAAAAACAATGGTACCTTGCATTCTTCACCAACTATATGTTCATAAACAAAATGAGCCACTGACACCTGAAATAATCGTAGAAAACACAAACGAAATCAGCCAAAACCGAAAACAAAACCTTCCCTAAAAATAACAAGAAGAAAAATGAAAACCAAGTGGAAAGGAGGAATAACTAACCTCGATGGACGACTAACTGGAGAAACTGACGACGACGATGGTGTATAACAGAAGAACACCAAAAGACGATGACAACGAGGTTAAAGGGAAAGGCTTTCTAAGTTTTTTCACACACCAGATGAAACGTGAGAAGGAGGGATCGACCTGCGTTAAAATGTGATAAAGAAACGATGTTGTTTTCCCTCGAATTAAAACAACCTGACTTCGTTGAACTTACCAATGGAACAAACATTCCGTTGGTAAATTACCGATGGATAGAAATTTTGTCAGTAAATTTCGTTTGTATTTTTTGTCAGGAATCATTGGTGCCTATTTTTATGACGACTTTCAATGATCTGTCACTAACTTCCATGTGCAAAAGTTTCGCCCCCTCCTTTACCATGAAGTTTTTTTTCCGTCACAAAGCACCTTTTTTCCTAACTATACCGGCGGAAAGCATCTTCCATCAATAATGTACTATAGAATTTTTTTCGTCAATAATTTACAATTTTCTTGTAATGAAATGAGCACTCTCTGTTTTGTGTTATCTCATCCTATCTTTGTCTTGCACCAAGTGAGAGAAGACTCATTTAATGTCCATTTTTTCTTTTAACAATTATAGCTTACCTTAAACTATTTGAATTGCAGAGGAAGAGATATCAACACCAAATGAATGAGCAAGTCTTTCGATAACTTTATCTTTAGTGACTTTAGTTTTCCTATAAGATGAAGCATTTCGAATATGTACTCCATCATACTTCCACTGCCATTATACCTTATTGAGACATGTTTCCTTAAACTGACAATTGTCTCTACCTTATTGCTTTTGGCAAAGAGCTTCTCAAAGGTGTCAAGGAACCCTTTGGCATCCATTTCCTCAAACATAGTATCTAGAAATGTCTTTAAAATAACATTCTTCATAATCATAAGACTCACGTGATTCGAGATATCCCATCTCTCGAAAACCCTCCAATCCTTATAAGAGCTTTGATTTGTAAGAGGCGTAAGACACGGCTCTCTCAATATAAGGTTTAGATCCATACATCCCAAGGCTATAGCCACCTTATTTTTTCAAGTCGTAAAGTTGCCACGACTAAGCACTAAAATGTTGGTAACATTGGCAGCAATAGAAGAAGCATAACAATATCAGCTGACGATAGTTCCTATTTAAAATCTTTAGAATATAGCTCAAAATGTGGAAAGAATCGTTTTTAATTTTGAACGATTTGTCAATAAAATAAATTAATTATTTGAACTTAAATTTTTATTTTCTTAAACAGCAATGACCAAATATAATTGTAGACCATGTAACTAAATGTCCTCTTAGTCATCCATGAGAACTCTACATGAATACTTACAATAAAATTATGATTTTTATGTTTTTCTAATTATCGAGAACTAGTTAATTTATGAGAAGTGATGATAACTTGATTAAGATATATAAAAATAATATAGAAGATAATATCATTTAGATGTTGATTCTTTTTCCTAATTTCAATAAGAGTAAAAATTCGAAATCAGTAGTAAATCCAATTTGAATTAGAAATTTAATTGAAAGAGTATTTTATTAGTATATGAATCTACATTTAATTTTGTTAAAAAATAATAATAAATTCATCTCACTCTACTCTTGAAAGTCAGATGTGGCAACAGTTTTTTTTAACTTGGCTTATTATACATTTAGTAAGAAATTATTTTTATTTGAAAACAATTTTATGATTATTTTTATTTGACAAATGATTAGATATTAAGGATTAAATTCCCGACTTGTCAATTTTTGTTAATTGATAATTTGACATGTCCCAAAATTCTAGATCTGATACCCCTTTCAACCATAGGGCCAAGACCAAAATATTCACAGGCATACTTTTCAAGAACTGTTGAAAGAACCACACTGCCAATTCGCTATACATTTGTATAGTTGTAACGCAAGATTAAAGGAAATTATTCCAGCGTACCAATCAATAAATATTCTTATGAAAAATACTTGTTTCATGCCGTCTTTGCCTCGTGTCTAAACCTTTTAGCTTTCCTCTTGAACAACACTGGATTCAAGAAGCGTTTTAAGGGGAATATAAGGGGTCGACGAGACATCCTTAGACTTGTTTTGCATTTCCCTGTATCGAGCAAGAAAATGTTTTGATCTCTTAGACCCCAGTGATACTCTTTAAGGAAGCAGAAATTGGTTAACGTTAAGAACATGAAACTAAACGGACAAAAGCCAATTGAACTTGAACCTGATGCAGAAGAAACAGAGGTCAAATGAATACTTCTGCTAGCCACTTCTTGCTTGATTTCTTCTGTTAACAGCTCCTCCTGAGGCAGAAAACTACCAGCGAAAGAGTTGTCCTTAGATTCTGTACGTTTCGTATCACCGCTGAGAACCAAAGTTTCCTCATTGTCAGCGGAATCATGCCCTTGGTGTTCCGTTAATATCTCCATTGGAGCCTCCTGATTAGCAACTGAAGGGCAGCCTTCAAACTTTCTATCATCAGAGCAAGCCAAATCTGGTTCATGAACAAGGTCCGCATCTTCAACTACTCTGTCATGAGCAAAATCGTGAACTGGTATAAGATCTACTTTTGGACCTTCAATTCTTTTCTCTGAGGTCAAATTAAGTTGAACATCATCTCCAGCTTCTCTTAGTTGTCCAATTCCCAAAGAATTTTCAGGTAAAGATTTGTTTTCTTGTTCATCCATGTCCATCTCTATCCTGTCTCCAACCAGCACATCTTGTGCACCTAAAACTTCATCAAAATCTTTTGATCTCATAGGGTTTCCAACTGGATGAGCATGATGATTAGAGTTGTCCAACACGTTATCTGTTTTTGCATCAGCAACACAAAATCCATTTAAATTGGGTCCAAAAGCAGACGTATCAGACGTCTGACACGTTAAATGTTCATTTGGTAAGGTCAGGTCTGACTCAGATCTAACAATCGGTTCTTCTAATTGATGACACTGTCCCTCCTTTCCATCTAAAGGAGACAAAATATCTGAATCAGTCAAATACTTCATTGTCTCCACGATGGATTTTGTAGGGGATCTAATCTGATCACGGTGACTCAAAGCATTTGCGCCATCATTCGACAAATCTAACCATCGAGATTTCTCATAAACAGAGGCACTGTTTGCTTGAGCATTGTCCAATGAAGTTTGATCAATTCCACGAAGATGAAAGCCATAAGCCTTCAAAGATTCTACGGAAATTGCAACTGGTGCTTCAATTGCCTTAGTTGCAGCCACAGAAGCTTCACTATTGGATGGCAAGTTATCTATAGTTGGAGTAAAGTCAATCACTTTAACAGTTTTAGTTGATTTTGTCGTTTCAGAAAAAGCCTGGGCCATATCATCCAATAGTAAATCCCCTTCACCACTTGAGATGGGATCCCATTTAAGCCAGTCAGCAGAGAAAGGATCCTCCGAATCAGACATTTTATTAGATGGTACTAGTTCAACTCTGATAGCCTCTTTATAGAAGTTCTTTTTCCTCAAAGCATTGGTCACAAGGTTCCTGAAAAGATTTTGGTAAGACACAGTCCAAATGAAGCCATTAGGAGGGTTCTAATAAGACAAGCATGCAGTGTTTGGCTTTTCAAAATTTTCCATACCTACAATTTTGGGAAATTGCTGCTTTAGCTCGATCCATTGGAAGTCCAAGCAAAGAAGTTAAATTTGCCACATCATATGGTCCCCTAAGCTCATTTACAGAAGAAGCACAACTGGTAAGAATCAGACTCTTTCCTCTAGTCCAGTCCACTAATAACTGAAACATCATTACAAAGTATTCATCAGATGATAAGTCAATCAGGTAACTTTTGTATCTTTCAGCCACACGTGAAAATAAATCTGCATAACACCAGCCACAATTATCAATACCAGTCCGTAGTTCAGATCAAATACCAACAACTTTCACATAAAAATATATGACATATTCATTGTTCCAATAAGTAGAAGGGCACTGAATCATAAACCCCAATAAAAGCCTATCCAGATCAAATTCACAAAGGTAAACTAGAATATCACCTTGGCATTGGGTATCATTTGCCTCCTCAATTGAACATCTACAATGAGATCAGAGTACATAATTTCAAAATAAACCCCACGCTGAGCATGTAAAATATAAAAGCATTAGCAAGAACACCATCAAGACCAACATGTAAAGGCATGAAACGACGAATGTACAAGAAAAGCGACAAACCTCCAGTGCAGTTTTTATCATGTTCTGTTTTAACCGAAATGGCAGCTTCTCCGCAAAATCAATCGAAATTATGTGCACCTATAGATCATTCAACATTATACATATCAATAAACGAACGAAATCCAGTTCTCAATTGTTTTTCTTCCGATCAATGAAAGCACAAACCTCAGCTCTTTCACACGCGTGATCAAACGCGTTTTGATTCAAAGGCCTAACGGCAATCAAATCATAGCTCTTCAAAACCGGGTTCCCACTGTTGAGCACATGGCTCTGAGCCGGGTTATCGACGCAGACCGTCAAGCGCGTGTACTGACGGAACGGGGAGACCCGTGGCACTCCGAGAAGGTCTCGGTGAAAATTGACCGAGGAGGCCAGAGAAGGCGCTACGCTAAGAAGAGACGAAAACGACAATAGCGGAATCGAGCAGCGGTCCTGATCGGACATGACGCCCTTCATCGTACGGTTGTAGGCTATCCCGCTGTAGCCGAGCTCCATTGCCTTGGTTACAATCTTGATACGCACCGCTTTGGAGGCCTCTGACGTTTCATAGGGTACGTTTAGGTCGAAGAACCCCATTGCTGATACACAGAGAGGCAGAGACACAAGGGTCTTTGGGTTTTAAGATTCAAGTTAACTTTGTCTAGGGTTTAAGTTTAAGCGAAACGACAATACGCCGTCTAGGCCGTCGTTTTGTCCTGGATCAATCAATAGTAGTCGTTATGTTCAAGTTTATATTTAAATTTTGGATGAGGCGCGAAAAGGACCAAATTAGCCTCGCGCGTGCTCAAAATTAAACGATCCGCCAAAATGTGTTTGTCCACGTCATCGATCCAATGCACTCATTATCGACCGTTGATTGAACCTCATCGACGGTTTTGACTAATCTTTTGAACTATCACATGGACAGAAGCTTTACACAACAAAAAAGCAGAAGTAGCGCCTATATATCAGTGACGGCATCTAGCGAGAGAAGCAATACAATCTCTGCATTGGATTGAAATCAACTTCGTTGCATTTGTGAATTGGGGTTTTTGGTTGATAAGAGAAGGATGTCAGGACGTGGAAAGGGAGGGAAGGGGTTGGGAAAGGGAGGAGCGAAGAGGCACAGGAAGGTTCTTCGCGATAACATTCAAGGGATCACAAAACCAGCAATTAGGAGGCTGGCTCGCAGAGGAGGGGTGAAGAGGATAAGTGGGCTGATATACGAGGAGACTCGTGGGGTTCTGAAGATATTCCTAGAGAACGTGATTAGAGACGCAGTGACTTACACGGAGCATGCTAGGAGGAAGACGGTGACTGCAATGGATGTGGTTTATGCTCTGAAAAGACAGGGAAGGACTCTGTATGGCTTCGGCGGTTGATAGCAGTTTGGAGGATGCTAGATGGAGGAGAAGTCTTGCTGTCAAGAAACCCCCTTTCTTTTCCTTTGTTTTTGGGGCTGTGGTGGTGATGATAGTGCTTAGTTAGGGAATGAGAGGCAGCTAGAGCTTTTTATTTTTCTTTTGTTATAATTACGACGGCAAGGCAAATGGTACTGGTGGAAATGTTTTCGTTTTTCAAGTTAGTAAAGGGGAAATCTACCATTTCCTATAATTCAACGCTTGTTTCAAATAATCCGGTTTTGGTCTCAAATTATAATCTTCAAACGAAAGTGCCTAAATAGAACAACCAGAAGGACACGCATTAACCAAAGCCAAATAGAAACTTCAATCACCATATGCTCTTCTGCTTGTGACGCCTTCTTTTACCCTTTCTTTCTTCTGAGTTGCGCTTATTGTGGACGGCCTCACGTTGTACTTTTTTATATACATTATATTTATTCATGGTGATAAGCTTTTGTGAATTCGTCAAATAACAGTGCATGCGCAAAGGTTGAACCATTTTGGTTACCTAAATTGATTTTTAGTTTGATTAAAATCATATTTATTTTAGCCTTTCATTTAGCTAAGCTACTTTTATTTGTCCAGCTCAGGTTAACCTGACCCACCCAAAGGTTTAAATTTGTAAACAAAATGGAATAGGGAAATAAATGCATCCAATTCACGCTTACGGATTGTCAAGCACAACAAATAATTGACTGGAAGCTGATAACCTTTCAAAAATCTAGCAACTCGATTTCTTATCGGATAATTAAACAGCATTCATTTGCATGAGAAAAATTTGCAGCTCCAGCTGACGAACAAATAAGGTAAATTTGGGGCTACTAATACTATCCAAATTGAGAAAATCCTACTTTGAAAAGTGATACCACTTTGTTGAATTAATTTTTATGACCAAAAACATCCCAGTCATATGGAAAGGCTGAAGATGAACGTTACAAGCGCAGACCAAGTAAATAGTCCAACCAGAACTTACTCGGTAAAACATTCTCCAGACACAATCCACTTTGTGGTGCTCACTCTGTCTTGTGCTTTGAAGATCTGCTTGATCCAGAATACCGCACTGCACTTGTCCGCCTCCCAATAAACTTAAGAATCTCATCTATAAGAATCACTGGTAATGAAACAGCCAGCACCAAAAGCCATTCGTTCAGGCTGAGTGGCACTATTCCAAAAATTTGTGCAAGGAAGGGTACATAAAGGATTAGAAAGTGCAAGCCAAATGATACGCTCATTGCAAGAAGGAGATATGGATTGACCCAAGGTGGCATTGTTAAGAGACTGCCATCTTCAGAGAGGGCGTTGAGGGAATTCAACATCTCAATGGCAACCAAGACGGAGAGGGATAAAGTGGAAGCCTTAATTTTTCCAGAGCGGAAGTATTCGCAAGGATTTGAATCAAAGTTGAACTCTCTAGACCCTGCTGTGAACGGTGACACTGAGAAATCCTTCCAGGAATCACACCGACCCCAGTTAGAGAGTTGGGAGTAGGTGACAACAGTGTGGCCATCCCCACTCAGGTCAATGAACATAAATGTGTGGTGAGTGTACCATATGACAAATATACCAACTGTCGCTATCCCAACGTAAGTTCCAATTACCTGCAGTTGAAGACTAAGGTTAATCAGGAATTTTGAGTCGATCCCACATGCAACAATAAATCAAAGTGAATTTTAGGGGGGGGAAAAACACTAAACCAAAGTGCAACAGGCACTGACTGATAAACACAAGTTGTTTACCAGGTAGCGGAATAAAATCCAAGCAGTGATCAATGAGTCATCACTTCTCCTTGGAGGCTTCTTCATGATATCTTTGTCTGGGGGATTGAATCCCAGAGCGGTTGCTGGGGGTCCATCAGTTACAAGATTAACCCAGAGAAGTTGGACTGGAATCATCCCTTCTGGAATTCCCAAAGCAGCAGTCAAAAATATAGATGCAACCTCACCAATATTTGATGAGATCATGTACCTGAAATTGTAAAACTTTAGTAAAAAGGAATTCTAACCTCAAAATGTACAAGCAAGCAAACAATATAGACAAGTTTTCGTTAAATAGTTTCATGAGTTAGAAAATGCCTTGGAATTTTGGTTTGCCATTTCAAACAACACCACGAACACCTTTTCTACAATTTCTCACACATGGGAAGCCTCAATCTATCGCACTTATCATTTATAATATAACTGTTAGGCAGTAGAGATCTACTCTGTCTACGAAGTAATCACATATCATTCATCAACTCGGCCTTTCTCCCCGGCAGCCTGGCCAATCATTTAATAGGAAAAGAAAAAGAAAAGAATGACAAAGAAGAAAAAATAGTATCCAAAATTGGGTTTGCTTCTCAAAATATCAATCCCTATGGCTTACGACAATGGTTATGAACATAGTTTTTGCAACCATTCAAACTTGACACGTGCGAAGGTTTGCCAAGAACATTTAGGTAAATACTTAATTACGCCCACTTTCAACGTGTCAACAAAAATATAGAAGACATCCCTAAGCTGCAGTTTACCATAATACACATAACCCAAAAAAAAAAATATTTAAGTATAAACCTGATAAAAGCCTTCATGTTGTCGTAGATGGACCTGCCTTCACCAACAGCGGCAACAATAGTACTAAAATTATCATCTGCTAATACCATGTCAGATGCTTCCTTTGCAACCTAAAATGAGACAATTAGGCATTAAACAAAAATAGAAAAAAGGAGATAAGAATACAATGGCATGAGTTAGTGTAGCAAAACTAACAGAAACTGCCAGTACATGAAGTATGTATAACTGCAAGGAACAATGGTAATCTTTGTCTAACTTGTTAGAAAGATACTTATTAGTGTAGTCCAATGCATGTACAGAAACATAGAATATCAAATGTAAATCAGAATCACATCACTGACTACTAAAATGTTAGTGAGAACAACCTCATCTCAAGTTTTAAGCTATTCATGCCAATATGTCAGAAAATATTAAGTGGTACCTCCGTTCCAGCAATGCCCATTGCTACACCTATATCAGCCAACTTCAAGGCAGGTGCATCATTTACTCCATCTCCAGTCATAGCAACAACTTCACCATCCTCCTTAAGCAACCTCACTATCTCTTGCTTGTGTTTTGGTTCAGCCCTAGAGAATAGCAAGCCCCCACCCTCTCTTTGTCTTAAATGACGCTTCTTATCAGGGACTTCCATGAACTCTCTTCCAGTCAAGCTTCTAGAACTTGTGTTATCATACAGGCCCAATACACCTATTTCACGACAAATAGCTTCTGCAGTATCCTTGTTGTCTCCTGTAATGACTATGACACAGATTCCAGCAGCTTTGCAATCCTCAATTGCTTGATGAACCTCTTTCCGTGGAGGGTCCTATTACAATACAAATATAATCAATAAGTCATAAACATAGTGCTAACGAAGGAAAGGGGAAAAAATAAAGGAAAAGAAAGCAGAGGAGTAAAAGGAAAATTTCTGGATTATGGAAGCAACCCACCCTTATACCAACAAAGCCAACAAAAACAAGTTGACTTTCAATTGAAGAATACGTAGATGGGTTAAGTAATAGCTGATGAGCTGGGTGTTCTTCATCACCATTATATGTTGCAAACTCTGGTACTTCCTCTTTGTATGCAAAACCTAGACAGCGTAATGCACCTTTTGACATCTCATGAAGGTTTTGCAATATAAGATCCCTCGAATACTGATCCAACTCTACAATAGAACCATCAAGCAACTGAAAAAAAGAGCTTCTCTCCAACAAGTTTTCCACTGCCCCCTGTCACAATCCGGAAGACAAGTCAAAAAAAGTCCAACAAGATAATCGAAACAAAAGAAAAGAAAGAAACAGAAAGCTAAATGTTCTAGCAATGAAATTCAGTAAACTCTTGAAGTGAAGTCCAGCTACACCACTTATCTAGATATATCTAAACTAACAAGTGCAAAAAAACACTAGCAGGGATAAATCTACATATTATGTCATAGGGAGTGAATACATTTTTTGACATTCACTTTAGTGAAGAGTATCAACAATAGCCAAAGTAATATAGTTGCTGGTGAAATGCAAATGACACTGCATTAAGTGAAGAAATTTACAAACTTGGAAGAGATGCAATGCATCAACAAACATCTTTCAACTGTACAGAAGGACCTTTCCTTCAACTCCAGAGGACCAGATCTATATCCAGTTCAGGTCAGGGTAAACTTTACGAGTGCTAAAGTAAAAAAGGTACTATCTCAAAAATCCTAAGAGTCCATAGATTTTCTTGTTTCTTGCAGAATAAAAACATACACGCACTCACAGTTCATGCATATTCTTGTTTCACTGGAACTGATCAAACACAGTTTATTTAACCACAAAGAATACTATTAAAAGTACCAAACTGAAAACTTTGATAAGCAGAAAAATGAAATCTAGAAAACAGATATAACAAAACAGTTGGGAGGAAGAATGAACCTTCACTAGCAAGGATTTTTTTCCTGAGCTAGAATTCACAATAACTCCCATCGATTTCCTGTCACGGTCGAACTCAAGGGTTGCAATTCGCTGCTCCATTTTGTTCCATAGTTGAGAACAACCTAATATGCATGAAAACAACGATAAAAAACTTAACAGTCTGAAAAAAAGAACTCCCAAGAGATAAACAAGATTCAGAATTCAGGTACATACGTAGGACATCCCCTTGACCAGAAGATGATTCATTATTAAGTCCTCCAGGGAATCCCATTTTCTCAACCAGAACCTGTTAAGTATTAGAAAAGAATTATGTAAGAAATGTCAAAAGCATTTTATCAATGATCAGCAACAATTACTTGAATGATACATGCTAGATAACAAAAGCACATGTGCCACAAAAACACGCATGAGGGAAAGGAGAACTAAAGGTCTGATTATCAAGGTGTGCCAATCATATAAACGGCTCCATTCAGGCTCAAGATATAACAATTCAAACTTTAAAAGAAAATCCAAACCAAGAAATAGTGGTAAATATTACCTTTAGTGCAGCCTCAGTAGGCATTCCACTAGCAACATAATGCTGCCCAGATTTCTCCACGCCAGCATCATTGCAAACTGCAGCTATCTTAGCAATCATTTGAAGATTAGCATCCATTCGACCTACAGGCCAATCTTCTATTTCACCATCAAAAGGGTCATAGGTGGTCCCTTCCACACTAAATGACCGAAGAGTTCCAACCCTAGAGCCAATAGCCACAAGCTTTGACACAGCCATTTGATTGGTTGTCAAGGTACCAGTTTTATCAGAGCAAATCACAGTGGTACAACCAAGAGTCTCAACACTAGGTAACTTTCTAACAATTGCATTCTTTTGAGCCATCTTTCGAGTTCCAAGTGCCAGACATGTGGTAATGACTGCAGGCAATCCCTCTGGTATGGCAGCCACTGCCAAAGCAACGGCAATCTCAAAATAATATGTGCACTTCTCAAACGAGAATTTAAAATTCTTTGGCCAACCATCCACATATTCCCAACTTAGGAAGTACTTCACATTGATAAGCCAAACTACTGCACAAACAACTCCAATAATCATTGTTAAAAGCTCTCCAAACTCATTCAGTTTCTTTTTTAGTGGAGTATCTTCCTCACTTTGCGATGCTTCATGAATCTGCGAGTGAACTTTCCCTATCTCTGTCTTCATTCCCGTCTGTGTAACCAAGCATATGCAGTTTCCATTCACCACTGTCGTCCCAGCAAAAACCATACATTTCTTCCCTTGAATATCAGAATTTTCTGGAACAGCCTTCACAGTCTTACTCACTGCTTCACTTTCTCCTGTCAAAGACCCTTGCTCAAGCCTAAGCGTGGAGCTAACCAAACTAATAACCCGCATATCAGCAGGAACCTTATCACCAACTCTCAGCTCCACAATATCCCCAGGAACAAGCTCTTTGGCTGGCAAATTCCAGACCTTCTTGCCATCTCTTACCACAGTTGCATGCTCCGATTGGATTTCCTTCAGAGCTTCCAATGCTTTCTCCGCATTGCTCTCTTGCCAAATCCCTACGATTGCATTCACAATTAAGATCAAGAAAATCACCAATGGCTCCACAAAGGCAGTGATTTCCCTCTCCCCTCCTTCCTGACCATCATACCAAGCCAACACAAAGGATACAATTGCAGCAGCTAATAAGATCCTAACTAACATGTCGTTAAATTGATCCAATACCAGCTTCCACATCGAAACACCGTCATGCTTCTCTAGCTCATTATAACCATAAATCTGGTGCCTCTTTTCAACTTCTGCAGTAGACAAACCTACTTCATGGTTCACTTTAAACTTTTCTTCACACTCTTTGACATCTTTCGACCAAGCTGGGAATATCTCGGGGTCTAGCAATTCCACACCGTCGTTTTCACTTTTGCCGTAGTCTTGTCCTCCTTTCCCCATTTCCGACAACAACAATCAAACCCACTGTTTACAATACAAAACCAAAATTGAGCAATTTCCACTCTTTGGCCTGAAAATTCATCACACACCCACGTTACCATCCAAAACTAATTTAACAAACTCATCCAAAATGATAAAATCACAATCTTCAAAACCGACAACAACTGTTATTATTCAATAACAAAATAGATGTATTCATGAATACTTGTCTATTAATCATACTCTTTATAGCAATATGAGCTCAATCAATCCACCGTTTCGGGGAAAAAGGAAACCAAAAATCCATTAAAAAAAAAGAGCCAGAGTAATGACAAAACGTGGATAATCTGAATCCAAACAAATTATCGAAGAAGCTAGGGCTCAAACTTACCAGAAACTTGGAGTGTACTCCAGAGACAGAAGACACTATCACAGTCTCTCACTATACTGGTATCGATCTATCTTCTCTATAGGACCTTACCATTTGACAGTAGAGAGAGAGGAATGATTTTGTTAAGGGAGAAGGGAGGCGTGCTTTGGAGAACCAGACGACAACAGAGAGATGAGTGGGGTAAAATTGAAAACAAACTTTGTGTTTTGTTTTCAAAGACAGGGACAAAAGTTTGTCCTTCGATTTTTGGAGGAACAAAAACTTTTGTTTCTCTCATCCGGAGATAGAGGACAAAACTTTGGGGACAACAACCAAACATGAGGGAGGTATAAGATTTTTATGTTTTGTCTTCTATCCCCACTAACGGGGACAACAACCATACACTGCGATAAAGAACAACAATTCTAATTTTCAATTATTGAAAATATAATTGTCCAAGTACAACTCTTGTTGTATATGAAAAGGTAACATTTTAATTTTGGGAATTACAATTATATAGATAGATTGGAAGTTGTTCACCTATTTTAAGTCTAAGTACATATCCAAGTACATAGATAATGTATTAAAGATGTTTAGTATTTAGATATCAAATACTTGTGAGGTACTAAAGATATCCATTATTCTATATATGAGCTAAAATTTGATTACAAGGAGACAAGGATATTTACTTTATAAGTTTAAGTAAATATCCTAATTAAGGTTTATTTTACTTAGATCATTTGAAGATTGGAAATGTTCCAATATAATAATAATTGCTAATAAAGCCATGTTGCATTTTTCATTGAGTAGAATGATTAATTGGATCAATAAGTTCTTTAGTGAACTTTTTATAGTTCCTTGCATTATTTAAGACAATAATGTACTGTAGAATATTAGAGCCATTGGTTATGCAAAAGGAGCTAAGGTCTCATTAAAGATCTAAGTATGTATCACGATAAATTTTCTTAATTATGAAGATAATTAAGATGAAATTTGTAAGCTTTAAGCAAGTGCTTACTATAGAGAATTTTGTAGAATTCTCTCTTTAAGCCACTGTCTCATCAGTAGCATTATTGACATATTATGATATAGTATATGATACTTAAACGATTGACTTACTGCAAATAAGATATTATTATTTTATACCCCACAACGAATTTGTTTGTTTATAGTTTAATGACAATTATTTAAAGGCATTCTTTATCTTGTACATATTTAGATTTATATGATAAAGTCCATGAGATAATTATACATTGCAAATGAAATTATAATGAGATTCATATTGCATTTATGTATTATCCCTAAATTATTTCTAGACATTGTTCTATTAAGGCTGGACATTAATAAAATGTAAAAAGGCTAGCACATGTTATATTTTTCCTTATAAAGGAATAGCCAATCTCGTAGACTAAAGTATGGAGGTACTTAAACAAACGTGTGGGTGCTTAATAGAGAACAAGTTCACTAAATAGACCTGATATGAGAAATCCATTTGGAACATTAATTGTATGTCTATAGAAATTCTTATTATGATGATTGTATAAGTGATCCTTTAACTTGAGGTCTCCTTGTTATCTTATATAGGGATTGTTATATTTTGACACTATTTATGACCCATTATAATCATAGATCGTTTAGTAGGTTGTCATTAGATGTAGCATGAACTATATGAAGGGAGTTGAGTGAGCAACATAGGATTCATCACCTTAAAGTAATTAGGGAAAATGTTATGTTATTCTTGATTAGTATTGATTCAGGAAATTCTTTACCAAGGTGGAATGATGTATTGTAAATAGTTTACAAACGTTAATTATTGAATCAATGGCTAATGATGGAGAAATAATATGAATGGACTCAAAATAAAGTAGATAATTCCATGCTCTATGTCTAATTGGAGTATTATATGATGAAAGGATTGAATTACACCAAAAAAATCATGCACAGAAATATTAGTCAAAATCACTTTGACATTCATAAATATTTGGGGGGTCATGATGCGTTGCTAGACGTCAATTTTGATTTATTATTATAAATTATTTAATTAGATAATTAAAGATAAATCAAAAGGAGTTTTAATTTATCTAATTCTAATTATGAATTAGAATTAGAATTTATAATCATTACAAACATATTTGGGAACCTAATGAGTCTTACATAATATTGTATAATGCAATAGCATTTCTGCTATAATGATGCCTAGTACAATGACTTACCTTCAATAATTCCAATTAAATTAATTAGTAAGATTTCATATTAGATATGAAATTCTAAGTCTTTGAAAAAAAATCAAAGTTAATGATTCAAGGATGTGATGCTTGGTTGAAGAATACATTAAGTTTAGAACTAAATTGGATAATAAAAGATTATGAGATATCCAAAAGGTTAGATATAATCTTACATACCTGTTGACAAATTGTTTGTTTCAATATATACTTATACGAGAATGATTTTGAAGATAAGCAATGTGGTATGATGAAATTTAAAAGATTCAAATTTCATAATTTAATGTCCTTTTCAGTGGGTGTATATGGAGAACATATTGCTCACAGAGAACAAAAATTATAATTTTTAATTATTGAAAATATAATTACTCAAGAACAACTCTTGTTGAATATGAAAAGGTAACATCTTAATTCTAAAAATTACATCTATAGAGATATATTGGAAGTTGTTTACCTATTTTAAGTCCAAGTACATAGATAATGTACTAAAAATGTTTAGTATTTGAGATATTAGATACTTATGAAATATTATAGATATTCATTATTCTATGTGTAAATTGATATTTGAGTTCAAGGAGACAAGGATATCTAATTTATAAATAAATCAAAGTTAAGGTTTATTTTACTTAGAATAATGTCATTTTAAAATTGGAAAGGTTCTAATGCAACAATAGCTGCTAATTAGGCCATAATACATTTTTTATTTAGTAGAAATGATTAATTGGATCAACATGTTCTTTAATAAACTTGATATAGTTCCTTACATTGTTCAAGACAGTAATGTACTGTAGAACATTAGAGCCATTGGACACGCAAAAGAATATAAGGTCTCATCAAAGAATCGAGTATGTACTTAGGAAAAATTTTCTTAATGATGATGGTAATTAAAATGAAAGTTGTAAAATTTAGGTAAGTGCTTAATATAGAGAATCTTGTAGAATTCTCTCATTAAACCACTGTCCCAACAGTAACATAATCATCATATAATGATATGGTATACGATACTTAAATGATTGACATAGTGCAATTAGAAGATTGTTAGTTTATGCCCTATGACCAATCGGTTTAGTTGTAATTTAGTGACAATTATTTAAAGACAAACTTTATCTTGTACATGTTAAGATATATATGATAAAGTCTACAGGATGATTACACATTGCAAATGAAATTATAATGAGATTATAATTATGAGTTTCATATTGCATTTATATATCATTCCTAAATTGTTTTGGTCATTGTTTTATTAAGACTAAAGATTAATAGAACATAAAAATGCTAGCATATGCTATATTTTTCCTTATGAAGGAAGTAGTCGATCTTATAGACTAAAGTATAGAAATATTTAAACAAACGTGTGGGTGCTTGTTAAAGAACAAGTTTACTGAACAAACCCGATATGAGAAATCCATTTGCAACAATACTTATATGTCTATGGAAATTATCATTATGATGATTGTATAAGTGATTATTTGACTTAAAGTCTCCAAAGTTATCTTCTATAGGGATTGCTATGTTTCTGATATTACTTATGACCTATTCTAATCATAGGTCGTTCAGTAGATAGTCAATAGATGTAGCATGAATTATATGGAGGTAATTGAGTAATCAAGATATGATTGATCACCTTAAAATAATTAAGGAAAATTTTATTATTGATTTGGGAAATTCTTGGCCAAAGTGAAATGACGTTTTATAAATAATTTACAAATGTTGTTAATTGAATCAATAGCTAGTGATGAAGAATTAATATAATTGGATATAAAATATAATAGACATTAATTCTATGCTCTATGTCTAATGAGAACACTGTATGATAAAAGGATTGGATTATATGAAAAAGTTATGGAGGGAAAGATTAGTCAAAATCACTTTGAAATTTCTAAATATCTGGGTGGTCATGATGCATTGCTAGACGTCAATCTTGATCTATGATTATAAGTTGTTTAATTAGATAATTAAAGATTAATTAAAGGAGTTCTAATTTATCTAATTCTAATTATGAATTAAAATTATAATTTGTAATTATTTCCAACATATTTAGGAACCTAATGAGTCTCACATAAAGAACAGATTGAAGAGAGCAAAGATATTTTAATTAGTTAGACTTGATTGTAAAGTTTGAAAAGCTTTATAATTAAATATGAGATATTTAATAAATAAGGATCAACATTAGTTATTGGATCTTATTTAAGTATAATTGGTACTTAATTACAATTATTTGTAAATCTAATCAAAGTTTAATTGAAATTATAATTTAATTTCAATTAAATTACTAAAATGTCCAAAACTAGCGACCATTTAATTCAACTATATGGGGGAAATATACATCATCTTATCCATTCTCTCTTTGCTAGAGACTGGTATCGCACTCTTATTTTTATCTTGTTCTTGTTGTACAAAACCCCATTGAGTCCAATTACCAAAACACCTACCAATAGGGAGCAACAAGGGTGTCGGATGCGAAGAGAGACTGGGAGCCAAGCTTGCTGATACACTCACATTTTCATATATCTTTAGGACTTAATTTAGAGTCATTTACATTCATGTTATATTCATCTATAGCTTATTTATCATGTTTTAGCATTATTCAGGTTTCGTTGACGCAAAATGCATAAATGAAACAAATGGACTCGAATTGTACTATTTTTGGGTTTCTAGCAGACTTGACCTTTAATCATTGTGAAATTTTTATATCGAGATTAGTTTAGCAAAAAATTTTGAAATTTCATACCTAAATTATTGACTCATTGACGGATTTTTTGGGACCAATTGTAGTTTTTTTCTAAGCTAAAACTCAAGAGGAAAAAATTCCCAAAGGCTACATCAGGATCCTAGTCACCAAAATGACCTTTCGATGACATTTCAACCAAAAATTTTGACTCAAATGGTAGAATTCAGTGATTCAAGTCTTAGATTGAAGCTAACTCAAAGAAAAATATACTGATAAAATTTGAGCTCCTGAATCGTCACCGTTTGGTTATTATGCACAGTCGAAATTGACCCTAGTATATTGCTAGGAATGCAGCTCAAAGTCAGCAGGACTTGAGTAGATTTTCAGAGCACCTGGATGATATGGCACGACTCCATTGGATACTTAAAGATGACTGGATGTCCACCTCATCAAGCCACGCCACTTGGGATGGCTAGTTAGTCTCATGCTGAAGAGCTTTTGCTACCTCTGCCAATTCCTGTTTCGGCAGGAATTTGTTTTCCTTGTTTGTCTCTGAATTAGGTCAGCTACCTCGTCATTGTCATTCATATAAATTCGACTTTTGTCTTTAGGTCTAAGTCAACCTCGTTTTTATGGTTCTCTATAATTCCTAGCCGAAATCCTTCTTCTATTTTTTCCATTAGACATAAGTTTCTTGGATCAATTCAGTTGTAACCATATTTTACAAGGTATGTGTGTCTAAGCTTTTAATTCAATTATAAAGGGTAGTACCCTTCGAACCAATTTTAATTCATGAGGATTTAATCTTAATATATTCTTATGTTCATGTGTTGCAAAAATGTGTTTGAATTCTGGTCCTTTAATGGCTAAATTGAACTCGTAAATCTTAAAATCCAGAATTAAGGTTTATAAGGGATTTTTGGGCGCTATTCGATTAATTGATGGTAGTAGTTGTCAGATTAATTGATTTATAGCTAGGTTCTTGATAGTAGTTGTCAAACCTACCCTGAGAGAATTCGAACTTTATCTTAAACTAATGATAGTAGTTGTCAAGGTTTTCAAGGCACGATCATTAAACCAACTATTGTAATGCTCGTACGCAACATAGGTGGATTAGTAGTTATGAACCCTATAATTGTTTGCGAAGATTTGTTTACTTAGTAGTTAAGATCCATAAAATCTGTAAGTTGGTCATCCTTGATTCTGCGCGTACAAAACACTAATAATTTTTCGAGTTCGATGAATGAATTAATTGGTTTCGTTGGCGAAATCCTTTGTAATTAAAGTTTCCGTAATTTTGTTTTTATCCTAACCTTTTAAGTCTGATTTCTACCTTTGATTTAACATATTTTTAAGTTTGTGTTCTTTAAATTCTGAATTGCCGAGATCAAACCCCCCAATTTACTTATTTCCGTGCATTGGTTTGAGTTTAGTTTAGTTGACTTTGTTGAGCCTTGTTTGCGTCAAATCTGATTCTGTTCACGTCAAGTTATATTTTGATTTCTGTTTTCCCTTAGCTGTTTGTATTTTCTGGTTTAGTTAGTAGCTTGCATTTGATATTGAATCATTTAGGTTAGATTGCACTTTAGATTTTAGATTTTTGTTTCATTTATGTTTTTGTGTCTGTTTTCGTTTACTGAAATTTCGTTGATAACTTTGACGATTGTTAACATTCCATTATCAGATCTTTGAGGGAACGATTCCTACTCTCATATACTACTTGATATTCGTGTAGGGTTAATTTGTAAGGGTAACAACTCCTTGTCACTTGTAACTGTGGCATCATACCAAGCAAGAAATAGCTAAAGGAAGCGTGGCATTAAGGAGTTGAGAGCGGGGAGATGGGTGGACCTTTCAATCTCTCACACTCCATAGATAGCCACCACCATATGATCCAAGGAGAAGACAACACTAAAGTGTAAAGAGAGAAGACTAAGCCGCCACTGAAGAGAGAAGACCCAACCATCAACATTTCCAGAATCGATAAGAAAAACAAGAGGTTCTCCAACGAGAGGTGTGCATCTAGGAGTGACAACTATGTGAGGCGAAGCAAACCCACTTTTCGTCTTTCCAGATCTGAAGTAATCAGATCCAGATATGAAGAACTTCAACTTTACTTAGCCTCTGCTTTTTCCTTCTTCAGAAGGCCTTTTTAGGCCTTGCGAATGAACATTGAGGGAGACCCACCTCCCTCATATCCGCTGAAAATTTCCCATCCATCCTTTCTTCGCAGAATGAGAAATCCCTTCCCCCTAATTCAAAACCCTCAGTTGGAGCCTAGGAATCTCGTCCATAGATTCAGTTAAGAGGGGAGAGTTAAGACATTTCCAGAAAGTCATGAAGATGGCATTCTAACGACTCTTGTGTAACTCCTCAAAATGGGAGCATCGACATTGGTTGTCGTTTTTTGGAACAAGAGACTGGCTTTTCCGGTGGTGCAAGCTTGGGCCATAGCTCGGTGGAGGAAGAAAGGGTTGGGGAAAGTGGTGCTCAGGGATAACAATTCTTTTATCTTCAAGTTCAACACTAAGGCTAGCATTAGTGATATCTTGGACGAGGGGTTGTGACATGTGAGTAGCCAACCTATGTTCATCCAACGATAACGGCCAGTTATAGAGTTTCATTTTGGTAACATTCAAACAATTCCGTTATGGGTTCAATTTTATAATGTTCCACTTGAGTTCTAGATTGTGGATGGGTTGAGCTACCTTGCAAGTTCTCTTGTCAAACCCATAAACATGGATGCCCAGACGGTTAGAATGGATAGAGTTTGTTTCGCTAAGCTCTGTATTGAAGTGAGGGGAGACTTTCCTCTTTCGGACCATTTACCAATGTGGAAATTAGATGAGAGTGGAGAGTTGATACAATATAATGTGACTATCTATTACTCGTGGAAGCCACATGAAGTGAAAAAAACACTGGAAACTGATAGGACATATGTTTATAATTGGCAATCATGAGGAGTTAACGGGGTTAGTAGAATCTGAGAAAACTTCTAAGGAAGCAGAGAAGGAATTGGAGAACTTAGCCCAGATTTGCTAAGTGGAATTGCAACATAAGGATATAATGGAGTAGTCTAATAAGCAAACTCCTTATGTTGTTGAGGATTTTACTAATATGGAACTAGAGCAAAATTTTTTCTATTTCTTAGGAATTGCAGAAAATTGAGTTGGAGAACCATACTATTGAATGTGCAAGGTTTGATGTTATTGGTATCGCTTCTAATACAGCCTCTGTTGAGGCTGTTAAAGATCGTCGTAATGCAGAGGATGAAAATACTAGTGATGTTGTTGTGGATGTACTTAATGGTGCTGTGGATGTTGTCAATGGTAGCGTAGTCAACCTATGGGTTCCTGCTGATAAAATGGCCTAGGTCATAGATAATGGTAAGCAATTAGTTAGTTTAAGGACTGGAAATGTTGTTACAAATATTTCGCAGCGACAGGGCAATTGTCAGATGGATTGTGCTTAGATGAAGAATTCTTTAGAACATAATGAGATAACTGAAATTATTGTTGCTAAAGTATCTCTGGCTTAGCTTGCACATATAGAACAGATAACTATTGACAGCTCCAGTGCAAACAATGTGAAGAGTCTAGACAGTGGAGCGAATGACTTCACCTCTAAGTATTTGGAACATTATCAGATGGATTGGGCCAACATGTTGACTATATTAGCAACTATTGGAAAAATTGAGAATGATGTTGCCAAGACCTCTGAGGCTTAGATGGAGTATGCACAACAAACAACAATAATAAACTCCAGTGATGACTATGTGGCAAGTTAGGAGATAGGGGATATCATCTCTCATAATGAAGAACAAGCAGAGGATTGTGATTCTCCATTAGTTGCAGCCTAAGTCCCTGACATCCTAGGAGATTTTTTTGTGCAATTCAAAATTGCAAAAAGGCAAAATCCCAAATACCTAAGGGCTTTCCCTAAATAAGGTAATCTTCGTGTGAAACATTAGAGGGTTTAGGCGACCCTCGTAACAAAGAGATGGTGAATGAGCTTTTTCATGGAAATGAAACATAAGTGGTGCCTATAGTTGTTTCTTCTTGTTGTCTATCTTACAGAGAATTAAACTACCTTACTTAGGGAGTTTTTTTGGTTATATTGTAATATGATAGTAGGCTTAATGCATTGAATTCATTATAATGTAAATATAGTTTTAACTATAATTATAATTCTTTTTCATTTTTCATAAAAATTGTCCGAAACTTATTATAAATAGGCTTAAACTCCAATGGAATTAGTACTTCTTACTTAACTTTTTCTATAATAGTTAAAGAGTTCTCTCAACCTATTACGTAGACACCGTTATAGGTCAGACACTTGTAAGGCTACAATGGTTGAGATGAATCAGTTTTAAAAATATTTCGAAGGATATATGACAAAAATATGATTAAGTTTCAAAATAATGTACGAATTAAGATTCATGCTTTATTATGATTTATGCATTAATTATTCTATAGAATTAAAATAATATTGATTTTATGGAAATCAAAATGCAAAAAAGTTTTATAATTTTTTCGTCGTAGTCTGGATATCAAATCCCGCCGAAGTTTCCCAATAGGAAGGTGGCTATGATTAAAATTGAATTGAATCACATAAATCTCGTACTTCAAATTGAATTCTAAATTTGCTCGAGATGAAACACGAAATCATGTCAATGTAGTTTGTGCCATTTTGGGTCAGAAGCAAACTTCATTTGGTTAGACACAATTACATTGAAGTGCAAATCTCCAGGAGCAGTTATAGACATTACCTGTTACCCTTGGTATGTGGAACTAAACTGCCTGATCAATGTATCTACCAAAACATTGGCGATTTGATGTGGTCTACTTTCATGTACTACTATTTCCTTATTGGTGGAGTTATTACAAAGGAGGTATATGGCTACACATGAAACTTGGAGTTGAAGTTGCAATGTAAAAAAAAAAAAAAAAAAAAACCTAAATAATATCTCTTTTTTTTTAATAGTTGCGAAGCATGTCTGGTGGCTTGTTCTGTTATCATGGAGTCAACGCGCATGGCTTCCTTGCCCTTAGCGAATTTTGAGACAGTGGTTTTGTTGGCTCGGGAAGCTTGCCTTGTCGGATCACAAGAGCTGAGGGTATAATGCAATGTTCCGATGAAGCTAAGATGTCTCCGATGAGGCCTAATTCAGAGTGTTCCATCTGATGATCTGCCACGCAACTTCCCTTCCCTACAACTATTAGCTCAAAACCCCTGCTTTGTCCTATAGTCATCACTTCTTCTGTTATGCTGTTCACTTCCTTCTCTACGTATTCCACTGATTCATTCCACTTTCTTTTGAAATCTTCCAGAGCTCCTTCATCCATTTCCTGTAAAATCGTCCAGACCCATCAGAAACAACAGTTGTCTACGTCAGAAATTATGAAGAGTTTGAAGTGTTACCTTTTCACTTTTGTTCTTCTCTAGGGTATCTGAGAAACTATTACTGTTAGAGGAGATCGTACTTCCTGACTGGTCTGTGACTAGGAATCTCATGACTGTCACACTAACTGTTGGGTGCTCTGCCATTACACTTCCAAGCTCCAAAGCCCCACGATCATCAACTCCACCGAGGAACAAAATGCAAACCCTTTTTCTTGTAATTGTCATGGTTGCTCCTCCCCCAATGTCTGACCCACCAAATCCTCTATCAATGAGTACAGCCACCGTACAAGGTGCCGTTTCAAGGACCTTCTGATTCACCCCTCTCCAGCCATGTCCAACATTCTCTATAGCATCATCACCTTCTCCCATCCACTGCTTGTGGAATGGCAAGATGATCATCTCCACCTTCTTATCTTCTGCAACCTGGCAAATGTCCTCGTGCATTATCGCCAACGCTGAGATTGCCGTTGAATGGTGAACTGTTAGTCGGCTTACGTGTGCGTACGTCTGAAATGCGGCGGCTATTTTATCCTTTGAAGTACCGTGAGAGAAGCCGTTAATGAAAGGGACGCCATTCCTCCGAGCTCGTTGAACCATCATTATAGAGGAGGAACGGTCGGTGAGCTCGACGAGGTGCATAACGCAAAGTCTAAGCTGTGGCTTTGTAATGCTTCTCGTTGACTCGATGAGGTTAATGATTGCCGGTACACTTCGAGGTCCGTGGACACATGCCAGGATTTGGAACTCCTCCTGCGAGCTTTCGGGCACTGATTGTTGATGGCTGAGTCGTCTAGCCTGAGAGGCAACGCGACGTAAGGGCTTACATATGACCAGCACCGTTGGTGTTGTCATGAAGGTGGTGAAGAGTGCCATGAGCACTAATATAGCAAACGTCTCGTCGTTAAGGACCTAAGGTTGTGACATGAAACACTATAGTTAATTTGCTTTCCATTTAAAATATGAACATAATATATTAAAAAATGCAAGTTTTGATCCTAAATATAATTAAATTATCACTATAAATGTAAGAGTGAAAGAACAATTATTACATGATTAAATTCTAATATCAATTTTAAATCTAATTTGAATTGGATGTAGGACTTACGATGTTATTTTTTTTTTAATATTTATGAAAGTATAAAAGATATTAAGAAACTAATTATATATTATTTGATAATTATTAACAATCATTATTATTATTATATAAAACATTCATTTAGTTAAAAGAATATAATGCATCACTTTCATTGAATGATAAATAACTACAAGTGACGGAAATATACGATTTAAATAACGAAAGATTTGATATTTAAAAATTGTATAAAAAGTGAAAGCAAGTCCATATATGAGTCTTGTATATGGTGTGACTACTCCTTATAGAATATGTTCTAGTTCACTATGAAAAGTAAAAATGTTGCATTTTGTACAATATTCTGGTCTGATTAGCTTTTTAATGCTAATATATTAGAAAATTTTATGAGATATATGCACTGAAAATAAGAATATATGAATGATTACATAGTTATTGTTATGTCATTACTCTCTTAAATAAAGAAATTGTATTTTTATTATATAATAATAATTACATAGTTATTGTTATGTCACTAAAATTTAATGAATATTTTTTCCAAGAATACATTACATTATGTTAGATAAAATTTTAAGGGTAAAAGATACCAAATTCTTTTTTTATTATTTAAAAATATTTGAAGACTAACTTATTGTTATTTTAATAAAAACTATTGTATGATTGATCATTAAGTATATGACATATTTTGCATTTTAGTTACAATTTTTTGTTAAAATAATCCTCTAATATTTAATAAAAATTTATATAAAAGATTTAGTATAGCAAAGTAAATTTTAAGTAATTTTAAATAGTAAGAAAATTAAATAAAATACATAAAATATTAGTTTTTAAATGATAATCAATGAATAGTATTGTTCATAAATACGATAAATAATAAAATTATTATTTTTATTTAATTATAATAACTACTAAAAATTACTAAATAATAACCACGTAATTGGTTGTTAAAAACATTTTGTGAAAGGCTATCAAAGCTACAATTAGATTTGTGATTATAAAAAGTGAGTTCAGATCTTTTTCCTAATTTTATTTTGTCTAATCCTGTTTAATGTCAAAAATAACGTCGTTTTGATTATTGGATATGAGTTTAGACGAAATCCGATCTTGTATAATGACCAAAAGGGATGTACACCATAAAAGTAGACAATGGATTCCCACTCTTAAAAGTATGAATCTCAAATATGGATGTTAGTAAAAGTGTTTATATTTGATTTATAATTTATGATATTCAGTCAATATTATTTATGATGCTAAACTATTAAAAAAGGGACTAATTACATATTATTATTTAATGAACATTAGTAATTTTATTACTAAATTAAAATATTTTATAAAATAATATCCATTTTTTGAGAATTAAAAATATTTAACAAGTCTTTTTAAAAATATTACGATTGTATTATTATTATTTTGATTTCAGGCTATTACTAATCCTAAGATTTCCAATATAATCTCCCTGTATAGTTAAACTTCATAAAAAATACATAATATAAGTATCTAGGAATTAATATATTCTGACACCGAATACTGACCTTCTTCTCCTTTCCAATATTCAGAACAATAAGCTCCACGAGGCCTTTGGTGTTCATCAATACCCCAAGTGCCAATGATTCTCTCGCGGGAATCATACACAGCATCGCCACCACGAACGTCCCCAAGATCTTGCCGGCACATGCTGTCGATATAACCAGGATTAATAGTCCCCAGGCCTCTACTCCCCGGATTTTGGCCACGTCCGTTTTGAGCCCACTAGACGCAAAATAGAGTGGAAGAAGCAAGCATGACACAAAATCTTCAATCCTCTTGATCAGCTTCGCAGCAAATTCTCCACCTTTAGGTATTGTTAGACCAAAGACAAAAGCACCGAAGATGGAATGAATTCCTATAAGATCAGTCATGAAGCCAGATATCAACACTCCGGCTAGAGTAACACATATATATACTTCATCAACGAAATCGTGCTGCGACCTTCGTCCAACCCAGTTCATGGTTGGTCGGACGAAAAATAGCATGAAAGCTACGAAAACGACCCCGGAGATGAGAACCCAGATGGAGGTCAGCGGTCTCTTGGCGTCTCCGGCAATGGCCACGGCCAGAGCAAGTAGAATCCAAGCAGCGACATCGTTGAAAGCAGCAGCCGCCATAGCGGTTTGGCCCATTTGTGTGGTTAAGAGTTTGAGTTCTGCTAAAATGCGTGCGAGAACGGGAAAAGCTGTGATTGAGAGAGCGACTCCCATAAACATGAGGTACTGGCCATACCCCACCTTTTCCTCTCCATGAACAGCTTTACGAAGAAAGACCGAGACTCCTGCTCCGAACAGGAAAGGGAGAGAGATTCCGGCAAGTGCTATGCCAGCAGCTCTTTTCCCACTTCGCAGAATCGAACTTAAGTCGAGTTCGAGACCTACGAGGAAAAGAAAGAAGAGAAGACCAATACTGGCAACAGATTCTAGTATAGGTGTGCTCCATGAAGGAAACAGCAAGTGAAAGAAATCTTCTTGACGTCCTAGAACCGATGGTCCAAGCAAAATTCCACCCTGAAACACATGTATATCAATTTGTAAGTAACTAATCACAGACTTCATTAACAAGAACATTAGCTAAAGAACAGGTTTAGCAAGCATACGACTATCTCAGCAATGACTCTGGGCTGGCGCAGAGGCTTGAGAAGAAAAGCAATGAAGCGGCTGGTGATTAGAACTACAGTGGTTTGTGCTATTAACAATGGGAAGGCATAATTGAGAGGATTATCACCTTGCCATGCTCCATCAGAAGATGTTTTAATGTTGGTCACGTTAAAACTCTTCATGGCTTTTAATCCGTTGAAATTAGCTGGCTAGCTAGCTAGTTTTAACAATTATGGATCAGAATGATGATCATTAGTTGCAGACTTGAAGTATGTGATATGATCAGGGACCTTAATATAGAGGTGAGGAGATGAACCGAAGATAGTGCCTGTTAATGTCTCGCCAAGCAGGAGTGCATGCACTCAGTATTGGTTATAACCTACTGAGAGTGAATTGCTCTTTTCGCACTTAAAATTTGGTGGGTCTAGAGGTGCACTTCCGTTATAATAAACTAAGTGAAGAAGTAGAACTGTTCAAAACCGATCATACCACTTGATATGATTCGAAATATGATTCAATTTAAAAATATTTCGGTATCGAATTTATTACTATGTTAAATCTTAATCTTTCGAATCACATATTTGATTTAAAAAGGTGTTCAGTCAATCTTACAAAAATGATTATTAGTGAGTTTTTTTATAGAAAATTAAAGAATGATATTTTGTAATATTTTAAGAACTGATGAACCATAAGTTAAAGGTTTAAAAGATGTAACAAGTATTAGAGTGTCTTAAAACCGGGCTAAAGAATAAAATGAAATACTTTGAAATATAATTAAAAGAGGTTGTCCTTATTTATTGAAAAATTTGAAGTTTAATAAAAAAAGATTGTTAAATTTAAATTAATTAATTAATTATAGTTTAATTTATATGAATTTATTAATTAATAAAAATTTAACAATTAATTAATAAATTAATCAATTTTTAACAACAATAGTTATTAAAGTAAATCAAACCAAAAAATTAAATACCAAACTAACAAATTTGAAATTTTAAGATTTTTAAGGTTCAAACGGTTGAATATTTGATATTTTTTCAAAAATATTAAGTTAATAAGTTTATCTAATTAACTTTGCATTAAACAGAAATCCCATTATTTAATTGAAATGCTAAGTATTTTTAACTTTTTTCACGCACAAGCTTCATCTCAACATCAAAATCAAGAGAGTGGCTTCTTTTGGAAAAGTAAAATTCGGCTAGTGCCACCAGTATTGATATTCCTCTATAGTCTTCATTTGATAAATGATTCCTTCTGCTTTAGTGAAAAATAAAAAATCCTTCTTAAAGACAATTGACAATCACATTCATATTTTTTGGGAACCAATGAAAATTTTTTGAATTAAAAATATCCCAAAAGATTCGTTGAAAATTGCAAATTGCGAGTCTAAATGATAAGTAAACCAGCATGAATTGGGAACTCTTTTGGGTCGCATCATTCTCAACAAGTGTAGTACACAAACTATATAGGTCGAAAGTGATTATCAGAGGTCTATGATTACTTTATATATAGATTATGTTACTTATTCAATTTGGATAATGCATGTCTGGTTTTTATTGGAGACTGTTGAGACTTTAGACATTCCAAACCCACGATTAAGAATATTTTATAGATAAAAATATCAGAAAATAGAGAAATAATAACAACACAAAAGAATTTACTTGGAAACTCTTAAACCGGAGAAAAAATCACGAGCAACAAGAAGAAAATCCACTATGTGAAAAATTCTTACAATCATACAATTTTTTCTCTCACCTAATCCTTCAATACATCAATACATCCATAAAGAAATACCCAAAACAAACTCTTCAACTCTCACCTCAAAAGAGGAATTTAATTAAAGTCAAATTTGTCATACAAATCTTTGACTTTGTATTAGTACGTTAACTAAAGAGGTAGCAACCTCCTTATATAGGCAAGAACCTTGTCCCAATTATTTTTTCCAACCAATATGAGTTAAACAAAGGAGCCAAGACATTTACACCTAATTGACGACGAACATTGGAAAGAATCCATCACCATGATTGCTTTAATAACGTGTAAAATCATTTATCGGATCGAATGATTTTGTGTACCTGTATCCATGCTTTTTGTTTCGTTAAATGTTGATTGCTTTGAAAGAGTTTATTTCCTCTCATCTTCTTCCTTTAGTGTTTTCAT
>JANZLX010000008.1:3994668-4014242 GCA_025531955.1 Erythroxylum orinocense | reverse complement strand
TGACAAAACGCGGATAATCTGAATCCAAACAAATTATCAAAGAAGCTAGGGCTCAAACCTACCAGAAACTTGGAGTGCACAGCAAAAATCCAAAAAAAAAAAGAGCCAGAGCAATGACAAAACGCGGATAATCTGAATCCAAACAAATTATCAAAGAAGCTAGGGCTCAAACCTACCAGAAACTTGGAGTGCACAGCAAAAATCCAAAAAAAAAAAGAGCCAGAGCAATGACAAAACGCGGATAATCTGAATCCAAACAAATTATCAAAGAAGCTAGGGCTCAAACCTACCAGAAACTTGGAGTGTACAGAAAAAATCCAAAAAAAAAAAAGAGCCAGAGCAATGACAAAACGCGGATAATCTGAATCCAAACAAATTATCGAAGAAGCTAGGGCTCAAACGTACCAGAAACTTGGAGTGTACTCTAGAGAAAGAAGACACTATCACAGTCTCTCACTATACTGGTACCGATCTGTCTTCTCTATAGGACCTTACCATTTGGTACTTCGCAAATTAGATCTGTAAAAGATACGTAGAGACAGAGACAGCTATTCATTTACTTGCAAGTTATAACCTCTCCTCCTTTTTTTTAATTGCGGTTCGGAGGAGGCAGCCACTTATTCCATATGAGCACCACCAATGAAGCCTCGCCACGTGACAAAAGTGACAGTGATGGCCCACTGATTTGTATCGAACTCGATGCTTTTGTACACTTCATTCCCACAAATGGCACGCAGCTGAGCCGGCTTTTGGGCCAGGAAACTTCCTACCACCCGCACCTCATTACTTTTGGTTAATTGCACTATTTTTAAATTCCAGACCAAGTTATTGGGATATGATTAAATTTATTATATGTTCGAAATTTCCTTGAGCTTGCCTAGAGACTAAGAAATGAATTTGTTGTCAGGTGGCTTTTCTCTTTATGGGCACTCACCTTTGGAACCAAAGTATATTCTTGTTTTTGTCCCCCTGACCATAACCATGTCGCCACAAAATTTGGAATTAAACATAATAAATATAATATTGTATATAGTAAGTGAGACTTTTTTTAAATAAAAATAAAAATATTAAACTGCATAAAATCTAATAAACTAAGAAATCATTTTTATATTGATTGTTTGACCTCTTACTTAGGTACTCATCTTCTATATTTTGAACTTAGTAATTGACTAGCCGTTCGGTTCTACGAAATTTCTAGGCAAATGCTTTTCAGCTTTTACATTAAATTCTGTTCCTTGGTCTTTACAAGCATCGCCCTTTCCCGGTCTTTGAAGGAAACGACTGTCTCGGTAAAGAAAAAGTAGACTTGGCCGTGTTCTTTCTAGTCTCTAGAGCTTGAGGACTTCCCAATTTGTTTATATGATTTCAGACTCTGACTAATTCTATGAGTTTAAGTCTAATCCAACGAAGACCTTATAAACTGTCCACTAATTGCTGGTGTCCAACATTCAATTGGCACATTAGAAGAAATCCAGTGTTAACTTTAATCCAATCTTCACCTCCTGCGTTGGAATAGATAATGCATTCTGTTCTGCTTGAGCATCTGATACCAACCAGAAGTCGTTTAAGAGACTCCAAGTCTAGAAAAGGACGTCTTAGGTAATTTTGCCCCGTTTAACAAACAACTGATTGCATTAATAGTTAGCTGATAGTTGATTTAACTAGCGGATTGTATTAGCTGTTTGTTAAAGATATTTGGTAAAATTAAATGTTTAATATTAGCTAGTTGATTTAACTAGCGGATTGTATTAGCTGTTTGTTAAAGATGTTTGGTAAAATTAAATGTTTAATATTAGTTGTTTATATGTAAAATGACCTATAAGGGTATGATTTTAAAAAATATATAAGGGTATGAATATTATATATCTTAGTATTTCGTTGAATATTCTTATAGGAATTTAAATTTTAGATATTTAATTATACAAAAATTAAATTTATAAAATTATTATTATTATTAACTTTAATAAAATATAAAATATTTAATAATAATAATAACAATAATAATAATCATTATCATTATCATCATCATGATAATGGGTAATATTGATATTTATTATTTAATTATTTTTACTAGTTTGAATTAGATTATTTTAACAAAATAAATATATAAATATTATTTTATCATCGTAATATTGATATTTATTACTTAATTTAAAATTATTTGATGACTTAATGTAAAATGAGTAATAGAATTAATTTGTAAATATTATTCAAAAATTATATAAAATTGTAATATATATATATATATATTAAAATATTATATTATACAAACATTTTTATTAAATTATTATTTGTTTATATATAATAATTTAAAATAATTATGCTACACCAAAAGAACTATTAAATAATTATATATTATTTAAAAAGATAAAATAAATTTGTAAATATTAAATAAACAATTTTGAAACATGATCAATTAAACCCAAATAATACATTAAGCAAACATATATGCATGCATTAACTTAAGAAAGGGTATAGTTGGATTTTAATTCATTTCATTTCAGTTGATAGACGAAAGCGCTCATATATTGCAGCATTTTCGTTTTCAGCTGGTTAGTTTCAACAAGCTTACTAAAACACTGTTCTCCAAACATTGTTGTTAGCTTTTTGAAAAGTCAAACAGCTAACAACCACCAATCAACTGAAAGAACAGCTAATTGGTTAGTATTCAAACGCACCATTTGTCTTTTTTTTTATAAAGTTGGGCAATTATTAATTACATTTTTTGTTTTTTAATAACTTATTAGTTAAGTTACGTAATTTGAACAAAATAAAGATAATAAAGTAGCTCAATAAATGATTTAAGTCAATGAGTCGAAGTTTGTGTAAAAAATGGAACTCAATCAGTGTGGACCGGACCCATATCGATATTGTGATGGGGAAGCTCAATATGGATACTAAATATAAAGGTTAAAGTCTCCTGCAGTTACTCATATTAATCGTAAGTATAAGGATTCTTTAACTCATTAAGAGAGTTTACGCTTTGAGAAAACTGTAGAAAGACCTTATTCACGTCCCGGTGAGTAGTTCCCTTGAAGACGGTGATAGATTCTCACTCGTTTCAACTTAGGAAAAGCTCTTTTGAAGTTACAGAGACCAAAATCAGGCATTGTTTGTATTTCTTCATTTCTTGCCCTTTCACGTTCAACCTGGGATACATAATTAAGGTACCATTATGTATTACTCATGGTATCAAAGCGGTGACATAATTGGGTGATTAAAAACAAAGATTAAGGAACTGTAAGTTGATCCTTTAACTAAAGGATAAGTTGATCCTTTAACTAAAGGACTTCGCTCACTTGTGTTTTTGACACAAGTATATAGTATGAATGTTTTGACGTCTTTAGACACTATTAGCTAGGGGATCATTATGTTTGCTCTATGTATATTTGTACATTTTAATGTATTATGACAGTGTGATAGTCCATCAACAAAGATGATCATCATTTATTCTCAGTAATACATGTTGTCATAATATGTATAAAAGTCTTAAGATTTGTATTAATCTTAAGCATTTAAAGGTCATTGGGCATATATATAAATTGACATCGTGCCTATGTTATTTAGACGCACACAGTTTTAGTATGAATATTCATAAACTTGACATGACATATGGGGATAGAAGATTTTAATTTCATAAAGGTTCTCTAATGCAGTTTAGCATTCAGTTAGAGAACATAAAGGTTCTCTCTAATGTAGTTTAGCATTTGGTGAGATGAAATAAGTTTTTCTCTAATGTTGTTTAGCATTCGGTGAGAGAAAACATTATTTTTTTTATACTGTTTAGCATTCGGTGAGAGAAAGCAGGATTTCTCTAATACAGTTTAGCATAAAGTTGGAATCAAGACCTACAAACGAAGATGATATAATTTAGATCATAAAGGTATCATCATAGTTTGCCACGTTCCATTCTCCCATTCATGTTAGTGAGTTATTAGATATGCGAGATTGTATTGGATCTGTGTCATACATAATACATGCATTTGATACTTTTCGATATCGAAAGCCTTGCAAAACAAAATGATGAACTTTCATTATCTTTGGATCAAATGTTTTGTCTTTAAACGTAGTTGACTAATTCAATAGCGTGGCGTAACCGAGTTTTTAAACTGTTTTTAAACTAGAGTCAAAACTGTAATTAATGCTTGTACAAAGGGGAGAATGTTGGATAATTTTATCCTTTCCCGTAAAACTGAACAACTATTAATTGCAGTTTTCGATTTTTCAATAAATTATCAGTTAAATTACATAATTTGATTTAGATAAAGATGATAAAGGAACCCAATAATTGATCTAGATTAATGGGTCAAAGTTCAGGTGAAAAATAAATCTTAATTAGTGTGAATCAGACCAATATTAACCTTGTGATAAGAAAGCCCGACATAAAAGCTATATAAAGGTTAAAGTATCCGGCAATTGCTCATATTAATCGTAAACATAAGAAATATCTAACTCGCTAAGAGAGTTTATGTATTGAGAAAATTATAAAAAGACCTAGATCACGTGTTGGTAAATACTATTCATAAAATCTTGAGAGATTCGTGATCGTTTGGAGCTTAAAATCGACATCAAAATTAGAAATAAAATCTAAATCAGATATTCTATATTAACTTTGTTTTTAATCATTTCATATTAATCGTATATACATAATAAGGTTTGTATTACGTAAGCAAAGATATCAGCTAAGCCAGAGTCGTTTAAGAGACAACAACTCTAGAGAAGGCCACTCGTTGCGGTGTCGGACAGCTTGACGGTTCACAATATCGGGGACCTTGATTTTGTCTTAAAAACAAACATAAGATATATCGAATAACATAAGTGCATTTCGCCGCTGAGTTCTTCTACGTTTGTCAACAGTGTGTACGCTTTCCTCTTCTGACCAGTTTGCAATCAATGGTATACGACGACACCTAGGTAAGTATACCCGGAGAACAAATAGTCCGTGACCAAACGGGTCACATTGTCTAGTTACGGAGGAGATAATCAGCCACGTGGTAGAGCCCGGTGACATGAACTTGTTGGCCATATCGTCTGGCTCAAAGGGAGCATCTTTTGAATGCGGCTAGATTTTTTATTTACGAGACGACACCTAGGTAAGTATACTGGGAGGACAAATAATCCGTGACCAAACGGGTCACATCACATTGTCCAGTTACGGAGGAGATAAGCCGCCACGTGGTAGAGCCCAAAGGGGAGCATCTTTTGAATGCGGCCAGATTTTTGATTTATCAGCACAAAAGTCAATTGCTTAAGCAGGCTCAGTTTAGATTGGAGAGATCCCCTTTGTCTTATTTCAATTTCAACCCTCGTCTCAATTAGTGACCACAGTTTCTCTAGTATGTGCCGGCCAGAAGATGTTCGTATCTCCATCTCATGGCCTTGCCCTTTGATGCTAAGAGCTTTTCTACTCAGCTTTCTTATTTTAATATTAGCGTTCTTTCCGTAGCAGCTAATTCATTAAAGTTGATATCTGGAGAAGCTGGAAGTCGGGAAGTAGCAATTGAACCAACTCGCACGGTAGATTGCCGGATCTGATGCCAAACGACTTGGAGTTAAATCAATCGTTGTCTTTTGGCGTTTAAGCGCCGCAGTCAATAACATAAAATATTATTAAAAAACGTAAACAACATGAACAGATCATTTATATCACAGTTCGACAATTAAAAGTTTAGACCATGTGATCACATCAGCATTAAACATGTTTTTAGGACCTACAACGACATTGAAAAGGAAATTTGCTTTAGAGGTGACTTTCTTTAAAAAAAAAAAAAACCCCATCAAACGTTGACAAATCAAATTAGGACGACTGCCACAGATTCATTGACTTATAGTTTTTTTTTAAGTGAATCATAAAATTCTATTTTTAATTTTTTTTATTTTAATGTTCAATTTTAAATTTTTATTAACTATTAAATTATTCAAAATTAAATAATTCAATCTAAAAATTATCTCCTTTTATATTTTATTGAAATAATTGATGAAGTAAGTGAATATTAATGTTTGGAGGCACTTCGTTACATTTTCTTTCTTATATAATTTTTTAATAGTGTATAAGTTGTCATATTTAAAATGTATAATTATTAATGTATTTGTCACATATAAATTAAAAATTACCTTTGAAAAGATAAAGAGTCACGAAGGTGAATTTTCATATATTTAATGACTTAGATTAGAAATTTTGGGAAGAAATGTTTTTTATGTTTTAATATGTGAACATTTAATTAAAAAATTAAAAAAGAAAAAATTTTAAAAAACAAAAATTTTCAATCATTTGTCCTTAAGCACGCCTCAAAATCTCATATAACACTAGCATCTATAATAAATATAACTAAATACAAAGTTAGAAACATCCCTAAATATGCAATTAGAACAATTCAAATATGACTTTAAATGTCATTGTGGTAATTAAGTTCCCGTTATTATCCAAAGTGATCCACAAACATAAGGAATATGATTGTATGTTATTCTCACATTCATTTATATGGGCATAAATATCTGATAATTTACCACCAATTAATGCAAAATCTTCGTGCACAATCTTATTATCATATATAGTGTTAGAAATATTATCAACAAACTTTAATTGATAATTTACCAGGAAGAAAATCTTAACAAGGTGATAATTATGTAATACAGAATTTATCAAAAAGAAAATCTTAACAAAGTAATAATCATGTAATACAGAAATAAACCATATATATCTCCTTTATTTCAAGTTAATTGCATAAAAATTCACTTAAATATGACTTGATTACCTTATTAAATTTTTAATGAAATCAAACTTTATTTATTACCAATGTAATAAATCTATAAATTAAAAAATCTCACTTTATGAATTCACATATCTAAAAAATTGGCATAAAATAATTTAAAGGACCATTTTATGAATTTTAATTTTTTGTCACTTAGTGTGTTGACATTAACATTGCACGCAATTGAAGTTTACGTGAAATGAACGCACTAGCCTCACGTTAAAATTGAATCCATAAGGCGCGTGCATGTTACAAGCCAGAAGCGCACAGATGCGCGCCATACACACACGCCTAATGCGCTCCAAACTGATAAAGCAAACACAAGTAAGAGGGGGTGAATTGTGTGGAGAAAAAATTGCAAAGTACTTTCAAATTGATAATATCCTGCTAAACAAAATAAGTTTATAGATAGAAGGGTCAAATCAACTTTCGAAAAGATCCTATTAATATTGAAAATAAAAGAAATTTGCCAATCGAAACGAGTCTGCTAATGTTCAAAAGAAAAGAAATCTGTTAAGGCTCAAAAAAAAAAAGAAGCCTCTTAATCGATAGGAGCTTATTGGCGCTTAAAATGAAAGGAACCTGTTAATCGATATGGGTCTGCCAACGTTCAAAACGAAAGGAACCTCTTGTGATATAAAAATAGAAGAAGCCTATTGTAAAAACAAATGAGCCTCTTGAAAACACAAACTTATAACGCAAAAATTTAAAAGTTAAGAAGAGATAAAGAATGTCACAGTTGAGTTATATTAACTCAGCTAATAACGAAGCTTACATCCAATCCCTAAGTATCCAACTTGAGTATTTTATTATAAGAATTCAAGTATTAAATTTGATGAGTCTCTTAAAGCTCACAAGTATGTATTTTTCAAGATTCTGTAACCTTTCATACTTGAAGTGTTTAATAAGCTCGTACACGCTCTCAAAAATAAAAATAAGGTAACCTCAATATAAGATCTTAAAGAATAACATTCTCTCTCTCTTGATAGAGTGTTTTTACTTTCTAAGGCACAAGTAGTTTGATATAACTTTTAAGAATATTGATGCTGATGAAGTATTTAAAAAATATGTGTGTTTCACAATTGTAGTGACTCTTTTTTAAATAGACATTTTCTGCAATTAGTTGTTGTTTCAATTTGATTATCAAGTAACTTTGTATCTAACAAATTTTCGATATCTATCTCGTTAAAAATAAACCTTAAGCTAATGTCCTAGTCTTCATGTGTGTGCTTTTTCATGCTGCACTATTTTATCCGTTGGAAAAGGCAAATTTTAGCAACTTTTCTGCTGATTTTTTGTCAAAAAAATCATTGAAGTCCATTTTTTAAGCCTATTTTTTACACAATGGTTGTTCAAAATTAATTCAAACAATAAATATGCAATTTATGGAAGCAAAAACAAATGAATTTATCCTATTTCTCCACGGAAAAATTAAAAAATCTTCGTTCAAATTCATATAATTATGGAACTGCTCTGATACTATGTATTAAACATAACACAAACCTTAATCATTGACCCAAGATCAACCATGAGCTTGTAAACGGAGAAATTGAGAAAAACTACCCGTTTTGATGTCCATTTCTTGATGAACAAGTTGCTCAGCATATGAACAAGCTATCGAAACTTTCAATCAACCGTTACAACAATTATATAACTTTATACTGCTAACATTTTTTTGCTCATTTTTTTTAATACGTAAGTTTCTTAACGAATCAAAAAAATTATACGTTACTAGTCTACATTAATAAGAATTCATTTTCTTCGTTGAAATTCACCCTTTTTTAATCAAATTGTCTGTTGGGCTTCTTTATTATTTTTATTCTAAATTAAATTCAATTTTCTTAACCTTAATTTTATAAAACTCGTAATTAATAATTGTCCAATAACAATTTTCAGGGACAAAAAAAACTAGAAATGAGATGGTACGGATAACACTAAATCCAAATAATAGCTAAACTTTATTAATCTCATTAATAATAATTTATCATAAATAACCGTTTGATATTAGTAGTACAAAATTAAAAATTTTGAAATTAAATTTAAAGTTTTAAAATATATACGTTAAATTGAAAAAAAACTAAATTATTAAGTAATTGTAAATTTTTATTATAATTTTTGTCTTTTTTATAAAATATCATAATAAAATTTGCATTTCTTTCTGATTTTTTATTTAGAAAAAGTTATGATAAACCAATTTTAGTTAAATAATAAAATAAGTAAGCATTAATACTTAAAATAAAAATTGTGTTTGTAATAAAGAATATTTTTCTTCTAATTTAACTCTCATTTAATCACAATAACATTTTTTGAATTTCATGATTCATGATTCATGATAACTTAGTCCATCAAGCTAAACTTATGATTTTTCCTCCTATGACACGGTAGGTCTAAATCGAGTAAACCAATCCTGTGGATAAACCAATCCTGTGGGTTTATTGCATTGAATCTGTGCCCTGTTTTACTATGTGCTCTGACGTTAATGCGTTGGTCGACCCCAATTTGCTTTTCGTCTTGGAAGCAAAGTCTCACTCCTCGACTCCCTTGCTCTTTGGAAGCAGCGTTCTCGTCTTTGATGATATTTTATAATATTTATAATAATACATGGGCAACTATTTCATTCCTTAGATTCAGAATTCTCAAAACCGGACCGATCATTAAATCGGAAATTTTATTAGTCACCGATTTGACCGGTTGACGTCATAATTATATAATAATTATATTTATTAGTCACCGATTTGACCGGTTGACGTCATAATTATACAATAATTATATTTAATTATATATAATATTAATAATATTTAAAAAATTAAAAAATTAAAAAAAAATTGATGAACCAATAGTAGGATCGGTTCGGTTTGACCGGTCAATTGACTGGCTCAATTTGACACCGATTTTTTAGCTTAACTCGGACCGGTCACAGGTCGGACAGGTCAACCCGGTCCGGGTTTGATAACATGGCTTAAACCTGTGTTTGGTTGACAGAATAACTAATCATTAAGAATATATATTCTGTAAGTTTGAGCAATAACTAATACTAATCCCTACTTATCTTTACTTATTTCAAGAAAACCTATTCTTATCCAAGACAACTTTATCCTTCGACATATTAATAATAAAATAGAAGAAGAAAAAATTAATAATGATAAGGAATTTAATAATAAAAATAAGTATAAAATTAATTGATAAAATTAATAATAATAATAATAAGAAAATTATTTTTGTATAATAATAATAGAAGAAGAAGAAGAAAATTAATAATAATAATAAAAATAAAAAATAAAAAATAAATAATAAGAATATTTTAATCTTTTATTAGCTATACCTTTGTAATCTTAAGTTTATATATTTAAATCATTGGTATAAAAATTCATTACCTGTTCTGTTTCTTGAATTAAAAATAATAATACTCATTCTATTTTATTATTTATCTTTTTTATTCCTAAAAATAACTATTCTAGTTTTTATTTATTCCATCCCTTCAATCAAATAAGCTGTTACTGCGTCAATTTCCCTGTAAAAGAAGACAAACAAAAGAAATTCGAAGACTATTTTTATCTTTTGACTTATTCAGGCTTATTTATTATTTAGATCAGCGTAACTTCATAAAAGAGTTGGTTTCACCGTCTAAACTACTTCCTCGTAGAAAAACATACATTTACATTAATTATAACAAGGACAACATAAAAATCTTATCTTTGACATGTTTGTTAACCTATAAGCAACGGACTGTCCTAATAGATGACACAAATCCATCATATCTAATTCTTGCCTAACAAGCACGCTTACAATCAAACAAGATTCTAGCCATGCCCGTGTCGTTCACCCTGAGGCATTTAAACTAATTAATCACTTTTATTAATGTTAAAGTGGACATCTTGATTTGCTTATTTATTCATAACCCACACGGTGCCAAAAAAGTTCACGCATTCCCCCAAATCATAGACTCCACTGTACAATACAGGTCCCACCAATCCCATCTCCAACCTTCTCCCCTTTAATTACTTGATCAATGAACTAGGTCTGTTGCTCATTTCTACCTCTGCATAAGCATTACTTATCATGGAAGAAACCTGCATGTCTGATATTAGTATCATCAAGGACAGTCGGGTACCAAGCCGACCAGCCTACGTGAATATCAACAAACGACACAAGTACTACGCCAGCGGAGAGCTTCCCAGGTCCACAACCGGGTACGGCAGTGGTCAGGGACATCCTATGGTGGTCGACAGCGTCTCCTGTCGACAGCTTTACTTGAGAAGCTACAGGTTTACGAGGAAGGAAAGTGTGGGAGAAAAGACCGTGAAGTGTTTAGGAAGAGTTGGAACGAGAGTAGCGATCAAGAGTAGAGGACTCGTGGTTACTAGGAGACAGAAGAGCAGTAACGGCAGTACTGAGGAAGAGGAGATGACAAGTAATGGTAGTAACTACAAAAGGGAACGTTTAAGGAGGGCTTTGGAGCTGTCTGCTTTAATGTCTATGTTGAAGAGATTCATGTCGTGCACCACCAAGATCGATGTTGTTGGATGATGATCATCATCGGAATTCATCTAAATTCCAGATTTCATTTCGTGTATCTGTTTTCTCTTTGTTTAGTGCTTACCTTGCTTGTTTCTTACGGCTAATTACGTTAATTTCTCGTGTTAAGCTTCTCTTTTTGTTAAAAAAACATATCGCATGCGAACAACCAAGTCGTGATCGAAACCTCCGGTTTATGTAGATTGAAGGGACGTTTTAGAAAGAATCAAGCCCAACGAAAAAGGACTTTAATTAGAAAATACATAGAGTAATGACTAATCTCGTGTCTTTTATGTATAATGAGTTAATGTTGGCTTAATCACATATGGATTAGTTTAATGCAATCGAGCTTAGCAATTTTCTTTTCTACTTTTATTATGTGTGGACGTAATCAGTGGGCTAATGTACGCAACGAATCTTTTGGACTTCAGTAATAATATGGTCCATATACCCCTAGAGTCGGCACCAAAATAATTGATGAAAAAGGGTCTTTTGTTATATATAATTACAAAAAAGGGCAACAAAATAAATGAGAGTCGGCACCAAAATAACACGTCATATTACAATTTAGCAGAAAAGAATGCCTTCAAACACAGCAACTGACTTCAGCTTGTGTAAAGTATCATCACAAAAGGATAACCTACATGCTATATGAGAAATACAGGATGCTCATAATATTCTCAAAGCTCCACTTCAACAATATGATGCTGTACAAAAATGAATTGAGAAATCTTATCTTAGAAGTTTAGAAGCAGTTACAGCTTCTTTTAGCGACCTTCCTGAAGAATGACCAGTTGCGGACATCTGAAAGCAGCATAAACTCATTCGATTTAAGACTAGTGACAGAATGCATTCTAGTGATCTTGGTTTTTTTTCACAGGTTCCTCCAAGCGAGAGAAGAAACTCAGACATGTTTGCTCAAAAGCCATCTCTAAAAGTCATCTGCCCTCGGTCTTTACCAGCTGGGAAAATACTTTACTCATTGAAGCATTAGACATATCATCCGCATCTGTTCCTTCGAATTGCATAGCTGATCCGGTATTATCAACTTGGCTAAAGTTGTTGATTTGTGTAGGGAGATCAATCATATTAGTACTGTTCTCTTCGGGATCAGTCAAAAGAACTGCCACTTGAAGTTGAAGTGCGTACTCTAGATTCCACAAGACATCTCCCATTGAAGGTCTGTCAACCCCATACTCAGCCAAGCATTTCTCAGCAGTTTCTCCAAACTTCCTAAGTGAATCTGGTCGAACTTTTCCAACAAGTGTAGAATCTATTATCTGGTCCAACTTCCCCCTCTTCTGCCATTTCATTGCCCATTCTGCTAGGTTCACCATTTCCCGTGGAAGGGAAGGATCTATAACAGGTCTTGCACAGAGAACCTCAAATAAAACCACCCCAAATGAATAAACATCTGATTTTTCAGTCAGTTGCTGTCTCCTAAAGTATTCAGGATCAAGGTACCCAAAACTCCCCTTCACTGCCGTGCTCACATGGGTTTGATCAATTTCTGGCCCTGTCTTTGAAAGTCCAAAATCAGCAACTTTGGCCATGAGGTTTTCATCAAGCAAGATATTTGCAGATTTCACATCACGATGAATGACAGCTTTGGCATAGCCAGTATGAAGGTAGTGAAGTCCTCTAGCTGCTCCAATACAAATCTCTAGCCTTTCCTTCCAGCTCATGCTGGGATAGTCTGAGCCATAGAGGTGACTCTTTAGGGTCCCATTCTCCATGTATTCATATACTAAAATCATCTCATTCTTCTCGTCACAGTATCCTATTAAAGAGACAAGATGTCGATGGCGGAACTGAGACAACATCTCTATCTCAGTTTGGAACTCTGACAGCCCCTGTTGGGAGCGAGGATTCCCCCTTTTAACAGCAACTTTGGTACCATCATTTAGAATTCCCTTGTATACCTTCCCAAATCCACCAATCCCAATAACCAAACTCTCATCAAAGTTGCTTGTTGCCTCTTGAACTGCTGCAAAAGGAATGCGATAGCCCACATTGGACTTGAGACTTGCTGTTGTCCCATTCGAGTATTTACTACCTAGACTGTGAGATGTTGCTCCACTAGATGATAAAGGAATCCATGTCTTTGAATGCCCTTCACATTCCAACTCTCTTCTTCTCTTGCACCATATAAACAAAAGTCCAACCAACACCAAAGCAATAACTGATCCAATGATTGAACCAAGTATCTTGCTTACATTCTTCTTTGAACTTGAATGTGGAATTACAGAAGCTGCGCCACTGAGGCTGCCAATGGAATTGTTCATTTTCATGATTTCCAACCCATTCAGAATGGCATTTGGGTAGACACCCGAAGAGTGAGCTGGACCGATACTGACACGAATTCTGTTGCTAAGAGTTAAAGCCGTAACAAAATCCGCATAATACGGGCCACCCAATATGCTATGAGTCTCAACACTCAGATCGAGATTCTCAAGAAGAAGCCAGGAGTCTAGATAAACATTGAAGTAGAGCTGATTAAGAGCAGAGCTAATTATATCACAGAAATGAAATCGAACAAGATACTGATACCCTGGATCAACATTGAACTCCCAGGTCACGTTGAAATTGCTGTTGGGATCATCTGCAGAATTCATCATTGTGGCAGTACCATAAACAGTGCAAGGAGCAATATTCTTTGTTGCAAGACCAGCTGCATAATTAACAGCTTCAGTATTGGTAAAATTTGTGGCAAGATTCTTCCCCATGAGAAACTTATCATCAGGGACCCAAGTTCTCCAAAGTGTATCATTCATATAAGAAACTGTTGGTCCACCCATGTTCACCCTGAAAACTGTCTCTAATGCCTGCCATGGTAGGCTGTTGAATTTTCCGACAGGATTGAAAGTGCTGGGAACATTACTGAGGATCTCGTCGGGTATCAAAACAACTTCAAGTGCATTTAAGAAAGCAAATGAATTGGTTGAAGGGACAAAGTTGATAACAAGATTACTCGTGCTTAGATTAACAGAAAATTCTTTAACAACAGTAGTGTTGACGCTGAATTTGCTGAGAAGGACATGGTTTTGGGTGGAAACATCAAAGTTTGCACTGCTCATACTGTAATTATCATGAAGAAATGGATAGAAGTAAAGGCGAATCCAATATCTACCCAGTTGATTAATTGCAAATGTGTACTTTGAGGTCCCATCAAAGATTCTGGCTGTTTTATACAAGGCTGAATCGTCAGAAGAAGTGACTGAAGTGGATGTATTGGCAATAATGTTATTTGGAGTTGAAAGCAATTTGGAGGCTGAGTTATCAGCCACAAAAACACGGCCACCCACGTTAGTATCAGAGGAAGATCCACAGTCTATAAGGTAACTGTCTCCACTAGATAAACATGCCAAGCTCAACATTAACAAAAGCCGACACAGGATTTCAGATCCTCTCTTAGCCATCATCAAACGATCTGGAATCTAACGAGAAACAGATATAAGAAATGAACTGAAAGTGACCGTGAGCTTTTACAAAAAGAATGAACAAAGACCAAAGTAGGGAAAAAGATAAAATTAGAGACCCGTATCGAGTTCGAGTGAGGAAGTTAAATTTGCGGTTCTATCACAGCAAGAGCAATTTAAGCACTTGTATTTGTGAAACCATACACAGCATATAAACCAGAATAACAAGTTTAGAATGGTATGACAAAGAAAGATTTGGACTTTCCAAAAGGAACTTCCACCTACTGATCACAAAAAGAGTTGAAACAAAAACCCCATGAAAGAAACCGAACAAGGAACAGGAAAGATGACATCTTCTCCATTAAAAGAGCTCCAACAGATAGTATGGTGGCTACCCAAAAGTGAAAAACCTATATTATGGTGGCCACCCAAAAGTGAAAAACCTTGGGCAAAAACCAAATCTCTTATGGTTATCATGATCACGAAAGAAATTGTATAAAGCCAAAATAAGGCCTAAAATCAGATGACAGTGCAAAAATCACGCCTAAAACAAACTGGCTAGAACTAGTTGGCAACACGAAATATTGACAGATTCCAAGTTTCAAACTTTAACACGGCGCTACCAATTTAACAGGAGCGCAAGCTAAAGAAACAAAAAAGAAAGAAGAAAATAGACAAACAAAAGAATTAAACAAAGCAGGAAGCACTCAAGAGCAGAAATAATAGTCCAACAGGCGGAAAACAGCTTAAAGGTTTCAGAGGGCTGACCGGTGAGATTGTTTTGATGAATTTTACGCTTACACTTGAATATGTTAAATCTGTCACGAAATCTATCTAAGCCCCTCCATCCAAGTTGGCTAAGAAATGAAAGGGAGATAGGAACTTTGCCGGTCCTAGGCAGAGAGACTGTTATTAGTAACAGAAGAGAGTTATGGAGATGAGAGAGATAGAGTAACTGTCTGAAGACTGAAACATCAGAACTCCCTGTCTTTTATGCAATAAAACACTTTTTTATTCACTCACTATCACTGTCATTTCTGATTATTGAAAGTTTGCTGTTGAACTAAGTTTGTTTCCTTTTTCTTCTTCTACTTCACACCTACCAAACAACAAGATATTGTAATTATGATTAAGGGATGTTTATAATGACTAACAAAACCATTAATCAAGTTTTCTACATCATGATAATTATTTTTCCACATCAAGTTTTCTGCATAAAATTCTATAAATACTTGTTTGTTGGAATCTTATTGTAGATTGACACGTGTAGGTCCCTTTATCTTTGTTGGCTATAAGTTTATTTATCAATCTAAAACATAATTAAAAATTAGTTTTTTTAGTACTTCTATTTTGTTTTATTTATCTTAAAATTATCACGTGGTTTTTCTATATTCACAATAATTATTATATAGTCTTATTTCTTTGTAATTTGTTAATTTATTGTATATTTTTAATTTAAAATAAAATAGTCAATGCAAAATTGTTTGGAGAGTTAAAGTAAATCGTTGGTCAATTTCACCTCGTACGCTCGAATTCACATTTGATTCCTCAAAAGTGATGGCTCAACATTGGGGATTGGAAGCGTTCACATTTATATATACATAACATAAGAAGCTTCACGTTGTAAAAGCATAACATCACTCACATTCCACGATTCAGCCAACTTCGCTTCAAACTGACCCGAGCAAGAAAAAATTAGGTTCGGTTCAGTTTAATTATTAAATTTTTAGACTTAAACATTCTAAAGTTCAATTCAGAGTCGTCCCGAGTGGGGCAGGCCACGTAGAAGCCGCCCAAATGTCACCTCTCTACAAGGGCACCACCAAACCCTAATCCTCTAATTAATTCGTCGCCGTCCATGATCGAGACATCCACTGCACTATTACATGTTTTCACTTTTCAATTGATGTGGAGATGTCAATTGTCCTAGTCCATTAGCACAAGTGATTCAATTTTGAATTGGATTTTATGTTTTAAAAAGAAATTATTTCATTATAAATTAATTAAACAGCCTAAATCCTCGATTAAAGAAAAAAACAGAAAAAAAAAAAAAGAAACAAACACTTGGGTTACAGTTAGTGCTCAGCCGTCCGTCAATTGGGTTACAGTTAGTGCTCAGCCGTCCGTCAAAGGTAACAACTAACAAGTAGGAAGGCGAAATATCTTATAGAGATGACGTACATGTTTCACTTAATTAATTCTTATTTTATTTTATTGAATTATTTATATAAAATTTACACAAATGTATAAATTAAATTAAATGGAATAGACTGAAACACCGATAAGGAGGAATAGGATGCCCTAACATGAACATGAATGATAGGAACAAGGCATTGAACATGACGTGAATTCAGAATTCAGGATGCCCTAACATGAACATGAATGATAGGAACAAGATATTGAACATGACGTGAATTCAGAATTCTGTGTGGTGTCATGTTCACTGCTGACAGGGGAAAGTATTTGCTTGCCAAATGGATATAGGAATAGTCATTCGAATAGTTTATTGATTTAATCAATTTTTAAAATAATGCTATTTTAACTCAAAATTTAATCTTATTTTAAATAACTTGAGCTTAATTAAGTCTGGTTTTATATCAAACATAAGCTTAAACGAGAGAGTGTTGAAAAACAAAGACATTGTTTCATTATCTTTCTATTTCCATATGCTATATTCTCCTTCTCCCGCCTTATTTTTTATTATGTTTCATTAATTCCCAGTAATTTATTTATATAAAATGTACACAAATAAATAGTTGAGATTTAATAGAACATGATAAAGAATAAAGTAGCGACAGAGCATCCGTCCCTTATTTCTATGTACCAACCACAAAGTAGCATTAAAATCTTATTTCGTTATCATTTACACTCCGCTTATTCTGCATTCATCGGAATTGTATGCTATTGGAAGTTTCACGCTGCGTATTCTGAGGAAATTCTCTGATCTCTCTATTCCCTCCTTCGATGGGATTTGGCATGGCCGAAGGTGACACCACAATATGCTTCTAAGTGACTAACACTCTACTAGGCAGTTGGCAAACCATTAGAAAGTTCTATTTTCTAACAGTTTATTAGAGATAATAACTTCAGATTTCAATCCCAAAGAAGGCAGGACAATGGTGAAATGCAAGGAAATTTACCAGAAACTAGAAATTAGCATATACGGACATCATTATCTGACCTTTCGCTTCTGTTCCATTTTTTCACTTGTAGCAAGCTCCAAGCATAATTTTCGAGATTTAGCTCTGATCGTAGTTTTAAAATATGGTAAACTTTTTTTTTTGATGGGAAAAACAGGCCAAAGTTAAAAGAACTACAAAGGGGTCACTCGGGGGAGAGTAACTCCCGCCATGTCAGTCAGGAGCAAAGGCGCAAGACCATGAACAGGGTCAGGGAGCCAGTACACTCCTAGCGATAATCCATAACTATAGTTGGCGAGTCAATCCGCACACCGATTTCCTTCACGATAGATTTGACGTACCCGTATCTCCCAATTGCGGGAAAGTAACTCCTTGACAGCACAAAGGAGAGTGTTGAGCATCGAGCCGGTCCCAGAAGTAATGAGTGATACAACCAAAGCAGAATCAATATTTAATTCAATCCTGGAATAACCAAACCACCAGGTAAGGTGAAGCCCATAATAGACTGCCCATAATCCAGCATGCCATGCTGCACTAAAGCCCACATTTGCACCAAAGTCAACTAGCCACCGGCCACTAACATCACGTATTAGGCCACCCGTCGTGGCTGGGCCGGGGTTACCTTTGGAGGAACCATCCGTAGACAAACTAACCCATCCTTCTTGGGGCTTTTGCCAACAAACCTCTATAATATGTTTACGAGGAGTAGAACAGGGGGGGCTATGATCTTGTAAAAGCTATGAGCCAGGCGAACCTCCTTAATATAGGATAAGATTTCCTGAGGATGATGTACCGGGGCTTGAGTGGGAGTAAAGCAGCACTCATTTCGCCAAGCCCATAACTTCCACAACACCACGCCAAAAAGCAGGGGCCACGGGCTCGCACCTTGAAAACCATAGTCATTCGCCAGATTGCTCGCCAGCCAAGTAGGGAAATTGCTGCCATAGAAAGCGGGTGGCCTCCAGCCCGCAAGAAGAGAATTCCAAACCTGACGGGTGCGCCAACAGTCCCTAAACACATGAGCCAGGGATTCTACATGGGTCGGGCACGCCGAACAAACAAGGGAATCCGTCAACGAAAGCTGAAAACGCCATTCGTTAGTCATGAGTCGGGCCTTCGCCACTAACCACAGGTGGGTTCGAATGCGGAAGGGGCCCTGCCATTCCTAAATCAGCTTCCAAATCGGCTCCCCTGGTGACCACAAATGTTGTTGTAGAAGACGATAGGCAGACCGTAGAAAACCAGCCATTGGGTTCCAAAGACCAACAGATATTATCAGCCTCACTGGTGCAGTGAGGTGGGAAAATGGCAGCGATTTTTAACAGATTATCATGTGGTAGATACCGACTAAAGTCGTCCCAGGACCAACCCCCGCACACAGAAACGTAATCACAGACCTTCTTCCCGAGGTGCTCCGCAAGAAGCGCAAGGAGTAGGTGGGAGACTAAGGGACCACCGACACCTTGCACCCATAGCGCCGCCTTGTTAGTTTACATCTTTGGGTCAATTGTTTTAGTTGCAGTTTAATGAAAAAATAATTTAAAGGTATCTTTTATTTTGTACATGATTAAACGTATATGATAAAGTTCATATGATAATTATACATTGCAAATGAAATTATAACGAGATTATAACTATGAGATTCATATTGCATTTATGTATTATTTATAGTTGGTTCAGCCGGATTCTGGCCGAATGGTGCGTTACCATTTGGATCCATTGATTGGTAACCTTCTGTGTTGATCTTC
>JANZLX010000008.1:3952062-3980750 GCA_025531955.1 Erythroxylum orinocense | reverse complement strand
AATAAATGCATATGCAAGACACCTGTTCCTCTATGATCAGAGGCCAGTAACATGCTCAGTCAGTGAATGCAAAAATGAAACCTATCAGTCTGACCCAATATTACCAGAATACCCTTTACTATAGTAACGGGATGTTACATATAAGAGTCCCAACAAGAGACTTTTCAATAGTTTGAGAGTGCTTTTCCACAAACTTAAGTAATTTCTTAAAACTTTCAATTATGGGAATAGCAGACTTAATATTACTAACAATTGTCTTCTTCCATTACTTCATACTCAATTTGTTTGCTCTTTCCCAATTTTATAAATGAAATTTCTCCTCAACAGTGCTCAAAACATTTAGACCATTTGGTTTTTCAGTTCTAAATGCCAAATCCAAGTTTAAAACCTCAAGATAAAAATGGATTTGTTCATTTCATTCAGAAAAGTTCAGTCCATTAAACATTTTAACAGATAAGAGATTTATATGCATAACAATAGTTGTTTTAGGAAATTAAACATTAACATTAATGCTTTGTGTCATACAATAACATGCTACTTAAATTAAAAAAAAATCATAAATTGTATATTATTGTTTACCTTTGGGCAATCCATTAACATATCATACAACATATAAAGATTTTCGTAAATTGTATATCAATGTTTACCTTTGGGCAATCTATTAACATACCATACAATACATAATGATTATCACAAATTATATACTAATGTTTGCCTCTTGGCAATTCATTAGTATACCATACAACACATAATGATGTTAACATGTATATAATTTGATGATCATACATACACTAACTAGAAATATTTACTATTTCTGGATATTTAAATACAACTAATTGTGTATATGCATTACCTACATTCACGATCATTAACTATAGCATAAATAAACTACTTATGAGTAATTCTAAAAAAATTTATAACAATGAGTTTTAATTTATCACAATACTGCAATTCATTACCATCAAATTATAAGTAATTAAAGTATAAACATAATATTTGGAATTAAAATTTTATAAATAAAAAATAAAAAACAATGGTTAGTTCATAGTCACTAGAATCATATTGGAGTTTTTCATTTATGTCACTCTTTCTCCGTTATTCTCTTAAAATAAATTTAAGGAAGTTTGATTTTTTCATTTGCAATTTGAATTTTTAATTTGAATTTTATTTATTGCACAAATTTTAATCATATTTTTAAAAATTTTAATTAATTTCTTATTCAAAATAATGATTTATTAAAATTTTAATATATGACAGATGAAATTATTAATAAACTAAAAGTTAAAAAATATAAACGTGGCAAGATTAAATAAGTTTGGTTTTATTTAATATTTAAACAAGATAATATTGTTTTTAATATATGTTGATCAAGTTGTAGAAAAAAGTCATGTCATTTTAATTTTAATTACCTGAGGACGACTTTAATGTTTTATCTATAAAATAAAAGTACATCGTATATAACATCATATGAACTAGATCATTTTAAATCATAATTTTTTTAATCTCAACTTGACCTAAATCATGATCAAGACTTATTTTACTTATTAATTTTAAATTTAAGGGACTTATTTGTCTTCACCACAAATAGTAAATTTTAAAATGTAAATACTAAAAAAAAGGATCAAATTACACTTGTAATTAACCAAAAAAAATCAAATCCATTTCTTGATAAAATCCAATAAGAAGGTCACTTAAAACATTTTAAAAAATCTAAACTAATTTAAATTTCCATTCGGTTCGGCCCTTTACAAATCTAAAGCAAATGCGAACAAAAGGAGCAGAAGCCCACGTCAACATCAGGAGCGCAAGGAAATGTTTATGTAAATCAAACGGCCAATAAAAATCTGAAAATCGTCACTGTACACACAAATTCGCAGTCAATCTCAACTCGTCTTCGAAATAACCTAACCTTGAACTCGCTGCCTTTTGGACTTACCAACGCCCCAAACGATCTCTATCTCCGTCGCTTGTTCCGTTTTCAAGGTACAATTTCTCCGAGCCAGCCCGATCTCGTCTCAGTCCGAGTTTGATCACTCTGTCTTTACCCGAGTTCAGTGATTGTGTTGCGATTATCGGAGTTTCGGTATACTTGAATGAATCTTTAATTAGGGTTTGTGGACGAGAATCTGCTACTGTTGTTTCTTTTGGTTGTTTTGTTGTTGCCGGCGAGAGAGGTTTTCTGGTTTGTTTACTTGATGAGAATGGTGGTGAAGTTTTGGGCATGTTTAGGTGCTTATTTTTTGCATTTCTTTAGTGGAAGAAATTGAACGCTATCAGTGAGACTGAGTTCTTTGGTTGAATTAGGTTCATGCTAATTGCCTAAGTATTAGTGAAGATGAATGTGTGTTTCTGCGATTGACTCTCTTTCATTAATTAAATTTGCATAAACCTTCGGTTTATGGGCAACTGACTTATACTTGATTGTTACTTTGTTGTTTCTGTTTTAAGAGGTTCGGTTTGTTTATTTAATTTGAAGAAATTTGCCATTGGAGGGGTTGCGACCGGAGTGATCTCTGTGTAAACATGGTAGCTTGTTTTCCCAATCCCTAAACAACAGTAGCTTCTTTAGCTATCTTTAAATGAGACAATGTTTTTGTAGTTCCTGTTGACTGTGCTACTATTTGCCTGCTTTCTCACACAATGCTTTTGAGATTGCTCTTTTCCCCCCTGTATTTTGCTTTGAGGATTAACAGTTAGATTCTAGAATCATCCAAGTCGAAAGTAAATATGTTTGTGCAAAATTTTAGTTGATTATCACGTGTTTCATGCCGCTTTTTTTCTTTTTTCTTTTTGTCTCTCAGTTGTTCTGAAAATGAATTAATATTTTTCTTCCTCTGTTGCTCTCCACTTCTTTTTATATCGTAGCATCTTACCCACTACTATATTGCCCTTTTCAGGATATCAATTTGAGTGTTTACTCATAAATCTGACCTTCTTTCCAACTGGTGGCAACGTAGCTGCTTCTCTTCAAGGAATGATTTGTCGCATAACGTTTTGACATTTTTGCAATGTCGGGGTTACTAAATGTATTGTTGCTTTTGCATACATCTTGGTTAAGCTTTAAGATCTGAATGTTCTTGTCCTTCAAAATTATACTGCTTATATGCTGATTTGTATCATTTGGTTTTCAAGTTACCCATGTGCTTTAATCACTAGCTTTTTATCTGGGTAGGGCAGGGATTATGATTTTTAGTATTTGATTGATTTGCCCTCAACTAGTATCAGATATGTTCTCGTGTCTTGTTTCCCTTCTAATTCTATGTTGGATGTACTTGTGGTGTCTTAAGCGTGTTATTAGTGAGGAAACTTGAGGCTATGCATCAATGCAGTTTTTTAGTGAGCCATTCAAAAGAATTAGGTTTGCATCTTTTCTTTTCTCTTTCCTTGAAATATTGAAGTAATTTATGATCTGAAAATAACTGAAGTGTTATCGATATTTACCAGTTTTAAACTGTTGCATGTCTCTTTGGTGTTGGGCCATCCTGTTTTATCAAGTATGTCTTCACTGACTTTACTTGAAATTGCATTTTTTGTGTGGTTTATTCTGGAGTCAATTTATTTGCTTTGCTTTTAGGGTATCCTTTTTTCTTTGGTTTCATTATTCATTTTTGTTTTAGAATTTAATATGGTCTTTATTGCAGTCTTCTCTTAATGGTTCAGCTTCAAATCTCCCAGACAGTACAGGTCGATCTTTCGCTACTTCTTTCTCTGGCCAGTCAGGTGCACCCTCTCCTGTTTTTCATCACACTGGTGAGTATTTTGTACCAGAATTTAAGCTGCATTCCTTTGTTTCAATTTTATGTGAATTTATTAGTTCCTGCAGCGGGAAGCATTCAAGGGTTACATAATATTCATGGGAGCTTTAATGTTCCTAACATGCCCGGTACACTAGCATCAAGAAATTCAACGATGAATAATGTTCCCTCTGGTGGGGTTCAACAACCTACTGGTAGTCTTTCCAGTGGACGGTTTGCATCCAACAATCTTCCTGTTGCACTGTCTCAGGTAACCATTATTATTATCGTAAACTTGTAAAACTGGCTATTCTACTGCAATAAATTATTCTTTCCTTTTTCTCATTAAAATATTCTGAAACTGCAGTTATCCCATGGCAGCACCCATGGACATTCAGGAGTCACTAATAGAGGAGGTATTAGTGTTGTAGGAAACCCGGGGTTTAGTAGTAACACTAATGGAGTTGGCAGTTCTATTCCCGGGATTCTCCCTACTTCTGCTGCAATTGGTAACCGGAATGCTGTTCCAGGATTGGGGGTATCCCCAATTTTGGGAAATGCAGGTCCCCGGATTACGAGTTCTATGGGTAACCTGGTTGGTGGGGGCAACATTGGAAGGAACATTGGCTCAGGGGGAGGATTATCGGTGCCTGGTCTTACATCACGTATAAATTTAACGGCAAATAGTGGATCTGGCAGTTTAAGTGTTCAAGGACAAAACCGATTAATGAGTGGTGTACTTCCACAAGGTATAGCCTGATTTCCTTCTGTTCGATGTAAGAAACTAATGAATAACTGGTCAGAATAGTGTGTGATGACTGAACCTGGATAACTGCATTTTCCTTGCGCTAAGGTACTGTCCAATTGCTGCAATTTGTGCATGTTCTTCTTTATTTTGAAATGAAATTATTAATTGTCTTCTAGAAGTGAGTGGGGTTTCATGGCTATGGGAATTACTTACTAGATGTAGAAACAATATGCTAAATTTGTAAATTTGTTTAATTTGATAGAGCCATGTTGCTTGATGTTAATGATTAATTGTTTGAGTTGTCTGAGCTTTATTTCCAGCATGTTTAAAAGGTTTTTTGGCCACATATAATGTCCCATTAGCTGATGGTTTTACCTTGTGAATCCCGGAGTTGTTAATTTCCACTGTTTGGTTTTTCAATTTTTGCTTGGCGTTCTTTCAAGTCACTTACTAACCACTCAATTGCATCATTTTTGCATGCGGTGTATACTTGTGAGGTGATATTGGCTGCATTTGTAAATTTTCTTTCTGTTCTTTTCCTTGGACAATGAATGGTATCTCAGTTCTACTGCTGAAAACCAGCTCTATGTACATGTTTGTATTTCTGGATTCAGGATCTCCACAGGTGATGTCTATGTTAGGGAACTCCTATCCTACTGCTGGTGGTTCTCTCACACAAAGCCACGTCCAAGCAGTGAATAATCTCAGCTCTATGGGACTGTTGAATGATGTTAATGGAAATGATAATTCACCTTTTGACATAAATAATGATTTCCCCCAGTTGACTAGTCGCCCTAGTTCTGCAGGAGGCCCCCAAGGGCAGTTGGGTAATGAAATTATTGTCTTGCAATTTGACCATTTGTAGCCAATGCTAGTCACTTTCATCCGTATGGGGAGATTAATTATAACATGAATCACTCAGGTTCACTGCGGAAACAAGGTCTGGGTGTTAGTCCTATTGTTCAACAAAACCAAGAGTTCAGCATCCAAAATGAAGATTTTCCTGCTTTACCAGGATTCAAAGGTTTGTAGATTGTTTTCAATTCCATGCTTAATACAATGCCCTTTACTTCTATGATTGGTTTAAAGTTAAACGAGTTACAGAATCAGCCATTCCACATTTATCAATACTGCTGAAAGTACCACTTGATGTTAAAACTGATACTTCCTTTTATAGCATCTAGCTGAGTTAATATTGCAATAAAATGGAAAAAAGAAAGTGATTTTATTGATTGCAATAAAAAAATTGGTTTCAGGTGGTAATGCTGATTACAGCATGGATTTACACCAGAAAGAACAGCTCCATGACAATACCATGTCAATGATGCAATCTCAGCACTTCTCTGTGAGTCTTTACTGCAAATTTGAACAGTAACATAATGCTGTCTGTTCTATACTTTCTTAACATGCTTTAATTTTGAATGCTGTAGATGGGAAGGTCTGCTGGCTTCAATTTGGGGGCTAATTATTCATCTTATCGTCCACAGCAGCAACAGCAACATGCTCAAGCTGTGAGTAGTAGTGGTGTTAATTTTTCATCAGTAAACAGTCAAGATCTGCTTCATGGTTCAGATATATTTCAATCTTCACATTCAAGCTACCACTCACAGGTATGACTTCATGCACGAGCAAAAGGATGAGTTTAAAACTAGGTTTCTTCAGTTGACATATATAGTTTTGTCCTTTTGGTACAATACTGATGTTTTCCTGCAACCATATATTCATTCATTGTTCAGACCAATGGACCTCCTGGGATTGGATTGAGACCTCTAAACTCGCCAAATACTGTTTCTGGAATTGGATATGACCATCTTATCCAGCAGTATCAACAGCAGCAAAATCCATCCCAATTTCGACTGCAGCAAATGTCAGCGGTCAATCAGTCCTTTAGGGATCAAGGCATAAAGTCAATGCAGGCTACGCAATCAAATTCTGATCCATTTGGACTACTTGGCTTGTTAAGTGTTATTAAAATGAGTAACCCTGACTTGACCTCACTTGCTCTTGGGCTTGATTTAACAACTCTAGGATTGAATTTGAATTCAGCTGAAAATCTTCACAAGACATTTGGCTCCCCATGGTCGGATGAGCCTGCTAAGGGTGATCCAGAGTTTACTGTGCCACAATGTTATTATGCCAAACAACCACCTGTTCTACATGTGAGCCGTCTTTTCTCTTATCTTCTGTTTTTTCATCTTTCTTTTTCCACATTTGTTTATTAGTTTTCGATTATCCATTCATTATCTCAACCCCTATGAACTACTGCAGCAAGGTTATTTTGCGAAGTTCTCTGTGGAAACACTGTTTTACATATTTTACAGGTACATCTTCCGTACTCATTCCTGTTGTTGCCTGAAGTTTTTAAATGAACCATTATTCTTTTCCTGTATGGTTGCTCAAATTTTCAATATTTACCTTCATTCTGTGCCTCTGGTTTTTCAGCATGCCAAAAGATGAAGCTCAATTATATGCTGCCAATGAACTGTAAGCGAGCTTTTACCCTGACGACTCTGTGTTAGTTTTATCCCATATCTGCGCAGCCCCTTCGCTTTCTCACTCAATTGAACATCTGTGATCTTTAGGGATGTCTAGTATTTCTTTTATCTTTTTCTCGTGCGATGTCATACTGTTAATATTGGTGAGGCCACGTTGATTGTAGTTACAATAGAGGCTGGTTTTACCACAAGGACCATCGAGGGTGGTTTATTAGAATGCCCAACATGGAGCCACTTGTGAAAACAAACACGTACGAGAGAGGGTCTTATCACTACTTCGATCCAAACACATTCGAAATTTTACGGAAGGTTTGCAGTGTATCATGCATCTTTCTTTTATATGAAATTTCGTTATTGAGAATGACGAGCAGCCTTTGTTGATTCCTGACAATGTGGTTTGGATGATATGGATGCAGGATAATTTTGTTCTCCATTACGAGATGTTGGAAAAGAGACCAGTTCTACCTCAACATTAGTAGTTTACGATGTAAAGTTTCAGCAATGTGACTCATTCATTAAATGCAAGTCAGTTTGACCATTGATGGTTCTTGAATTTGTCAATAATTTTGGCAATTTTTTGATCAATCCTGTCGGGTTGTGAGCCATTTTCTTGTTTTAGCAATACTTCGCTCTAAAACTAGTTAAAAACTGTAATGTTTGGTTTTTGATTCTGGCACCTCCAATTGGGAAGTACGTATTCCCCCAAATACCGACTCCGACCGGCCCAACTGAATATATGAAGTATTCATGTAATCATGTTTGTGAGAAAAGAATGAAATCAAAAGACTTAAGGCTCTCAAAATTGTCTAGAAAGGATCTATTTATTGTAACTATTATATGCAAATTCTTATTCATGTAATCATGTTTGTGAGAAAAGAATGAAATCAAAAGACTTAAGGCTCTCAAAATTGTCTAGAAAGGACTCCTACCAATTCATCTATTTATTGTAACTATTATATGCAAATTCTTATTCATGTTGACACCGACCAAATATCTTAACAAGTCCACAGGCTTCTCCTTACAACCTTAATTTATCTATCGATCTGAGGATAGAATGAATTTGAAAAATTGAAAGTGTTAACTTTCACATCATAATATAAGATAATTGTTCAAAGTCATCCATGAAGTCATATGTCCTCTTTGAAGAAGAGTGTAGCAACGTGGAAAACATCATATGTCTTGATATGGAACGAAACAACTCATCTTTGAAAACTTGTCCACCATGTCAAATATAGAATCAGAACCTTTTATTTCTTACCATAGTTCACAAGGCATGAGCAGTGGTATGTATAGTCTATAATTTTGCCTTTTTCCTTTATGACATTAATTATAAGAGAATATACCATAGCATAAAATTCTTTATTATAGGTCAAGTATCGCTGTTTCTCCTTCCTTAACTGGCCACTGAAATTAGCAATTACATGTCCTTTTTGAATGAGTATGCCTTCAATTTCTACATGATTTGCACCATGAACAACTTCAAATATCTTAGAAAAATCTAGAACTTGCAAAATAAGAGATTTAATAAATCTTTTTTTCTTCAAAGGGTTAAATTATTGTCTTTGACCAAGTAAAATGTTATTTTTTTCATATAATCAATTATAGTGCTGGAATTATTATTAAATCGCCTATAGAATGTTACTGCTATCATGCAATTAATTCTGTAGTTTCTAATTGAAATTGTCATCTAATGTAACCCAGATATCCGGACGACGTACCCTTAACTACTGTGTTTGTTCACCCATTAATGATTGATTCATTTTCTATTTTTTCAGTTCAATCAAGTAAATCAAATTTAGATCGAACAATTTAAGCTCGGTTTAATTGAATTGAGTAATTCACATGTTGATTAATTAATTTCTAAGTCATTAAATAAAATGACATTATTTAGTTTGAAAAAATTTGGATGGTTTGAATAAGAATGGGCCAACTCTCTCAAGTCTGAATCCCGATCACCTCAATTTTGGGCTATTAACTTTGAATCGGGAATGAACCAAAATTATCATCCTTAAATATAACACCAATCTACTTTTACATTTAATGTTGTTCAACGTATTCCATATTAAATAATTTCCAAATTTCACAAAAGTAACAAAAAAAAGGAGCAGAGAATTGGACATCATGTGTTGCCATTTATGTACCACTTGTCTTCTGATTGAAAGATGGATTTGATGAAGATGCAGTTATACCTATAAAAACTGGACTGGACTGTATAAAAATTTATAGCAAGATTTAGGATACATGGCCCAAGAATAAATCTTGTAACCTTCTTCAAAGCAAAACCCAGAAAAAAGTGTCAGTTATGTAACACGTACAACTTCCGACATTATCGTCGGAAAAGCTAATATATATAGACATATACATATGATATTGTGGGATTTAACAGTTCATTGTCTACTCCTTTTAAGTCGGTTAGAAATCCGACAGTTATAGTCTTATTTTGTTTTAGAAAAAGATTCGTCTTGCTGAGGAAAACCCTGATAACATGGAGAAGTCGATGCTGCCATATCCACCAGGGTTTAGATTCCTTCCAGGTGACGACGAGTTACTGGGCCATTATCTTTTCAAGAAGATCTTTTATGGACTCGAGGGGAATGGTGTCGTGATGGACTGTGACTTATACGGTAAAGAAGAGCCATGGGAGATATGGAAAAAATATGGTGGGGATAATGCTGATAAAGATCTTTACTTCTTTACCCCATTGAAAAAGAAATCTGTTGGTGGTTTGAGGATTGATCGTGGTGTTGGCTCTAGTGGGGGTACATGGCATGAGGTTAACGCCAAGACCTCTATCGCTGCTAGGGCTAAAGTTGGTAAACATACGACCAGAGTCACTGGATCAAGGAGGGGATTCACTTACAAGAATCTTACTTCAGTTCACAATGGCCATTGGATTATGCACGAATACAGTTTATCTTTGAAGGGATTCAACAACAACACCGTCCTCTGTAGATTGAGAAACAACCAACCTGCTGCTGTTAGAGAGAGGAGCATTGCTGCACCTGCACAACAGGAGGATTGGTTGCCCCGGAGACAAACAGAAACATCAGGAGGAATGATGATGGGAGAGTCGAAGTATTGGAAGAGAAAGGCGGAAAAAACAGGAGACATTACTGATACAAAACTCCAAAACAAGAGGAACAACAATGATATTGTTGAAGAAGCCCCAAAACCCTCATCTCTACTTGAAGAAGATAGATTTGGTTTTATAAGGATTAATTTCCCAAATTCTGCAACGAAACAAGTTGATGGAGCTGACGTCGTATTTGCTTCGTCCACCACCAGTGCTGTTGCATGTGATGTTGATGTTGATGAATGGAATATCTCGTTTAATTTGGATGAGCTGCTTCAAGATCTTGAAACAACATTACCAAGCTTGGAACAGATTGACAACACTACTGAAGGAAAACCCTTCGGCTCTCAAACAATCTGCAATTTTGGAACTTCACAATGTTCTAATACCCTACTTGTAGAACCAGCTCTTGAACCAGTGGACATATACAACATCGACAATACTGCAACAACAATAACAGCACACATTGATGAAGCTACATGCCAGATTTTTAATTCTTCTACTGCTGTACCTAAATGGAACGCAACAACAACAGCCATTGATGAAGCTACATGCCCATTTTTTAATTCTTTATCTACTGCTGCACCTGAAGATATCACGCAAACATCTGATGCTAACAACTCTGGAGGCAAAACCTGGAGAGACTCACTCGCTGAAGAATTGCTAATGCAGAACAGAGACTCAACAATCTCCATTGAAGATATTAGTTTCTTTCCCAACAATTTCTTCACAAATTGACTAATTGTGTCTGATATTATGCAAATACTGTATAGGTTTATACGTTCTTTTGTAATTATCTATGTGATAATATAGATGCAATGACTTTAATACGTGATCTTAGAATTTTTAAATACAATTTGATATATAAACATTGGACATCATACATTAAAAAGAATATATTGGACATCATATAATAAAAAGGATAGGTGTGGACATCAATTAAAACATCTAAATAAAAATACTTTTTAGTTTATGATGCGATAGCGAAATTATAAGTAATTTGAAGAGATCTTGCATATATACTTATATATAGATAGATATAGAAATATTTGAATATAAAACTCAATTCACTAAATTTTTAAATAAAATTTAGAAAGATATTTTATTATTAAAATTTTAATTGATAATTTTTTTTATATTTATATTTATTTCCAACCTAATCAACCCTTCTTCCGTTAACTTCACTTCAAACTGAATTAAGACTTATTTTTAAATTTGGTCATTTATTTTAAGTTAGACTTATTGCATCGCTATGATTCATGTAGATTACCCCATTTCTTTAAAAGCGTAAAGATGACCAACTACAATTTGAAGATGACATATTATTGTATACGATATCGAACAGTCCTGAAATCTAATTCTAAAATTGCAAAAGAAAGAACTCTGCCCAGACATTGCTATCTATCCTTTCCATGGCCATATATAGTTTAATCGCCTCTTGTACGCGTATTTAACCAGCTGTCGAAGTGTTAGTATTTTGGAAACCAGAGGGGTCAGGATTGCGAAGTGCTCAAAACCAAGCCTTTCAGTGCTGGCATTAAGTTCTCCAACATTCCCCTTTTAGTCGAAATTCTATCAGATGTGCAATCTTCTTCCTGATGAGAGTAGATAAGCATCATCAGGTGGATGATATGGGCAGAAAAAACACATCCCAAATCACCATGCATGTCAAAACTCTTTAATTCCGGCATCAAAATTACCATGTTTCTCTGAACTGTTATGCTAATTACAGCATAAAGAGACATGGCAGATGAAATGTGGAAATGGAAGATTTGCCAAACTAAGAAAGCAGACTAAGATTTGAAGGTAGTGCTCACATCACCGGTTGCAGCAGATAAAAGTGATAGAAGTGTTACTGTTGCACTTTGATAATCAGTCAGGATTTTATAAGCTGAATCTTCTAGTTTGTCCTGGAAACGAGAACAAATGTGCATAAAACACATGCTGAAATTGTCACATAATTGTAATAATTCTGCATAATCACGAACGATGTGTCATCAATGTGCAAAAGCAAGCATTTGAAAGCAAAATAGGAGAACAAGCATATAAGGAAAAGTTTAAAAGGTAGCAACAACAAAAGCATTCACATTTCAGATATTATATGAACATACATTACCATACAGCTTGTCAGAGGAATAATGACTACAATATAATTTAATAGTATACGATACAAGCATCATATAGTACCAGACAGCTTTTAATCAACTATCTTAGTTAAGTATATGACCATCATACCTTCAGTCGTGAAACAGCCACAGAAATTGCCCTTCCAGGGGCTTGAAGAGCTTTATTATGAATCTACAAATGAGAAAAGCCATGTTGAACAGTAGAACAAGGAAAATTTAAAGAGACAAGTGTAATTTAAACACAGACCTGGAGATAAAGTAAGGAGACAACTTTGGGCAGAAGAGCAACTGGATCATTTTCAACAGAAACTTGTGTTGTCAAATCCTGATGGAAACACAGAAAAACAGGCATCTTTGAAGAGCTTCTCTACCATACCTCCACATATGTTATTCATCTACTACTTTGAAGAAATAAAACCATTGAACAATCAGAATAACTGCCTCAGAAAGATTCAGAAGTTCATGATACGCAATAACTAACTAGAAAGGAAATGGATCCTATCACGGTTTTATGCATAAGAACAACAATTATTTGGAGAAGGCGATGGCCTCATGATAAGTCACCATCTATTTTATGACAAACAGAAAGTGAATCCTTATTTTACCACTATAAATGCTGAGAGTTATGAGAGAAGAAATTATTACTGCAACTGTCTACATCTGATATCAATCTAAATAAGGACATTAACTTCCACCTTTTGGCTATATAATACCACTCATACCTTGCGATATGAATGTAATAGAGTTCTTTCTAATTTCTTGTCGAGCTTTTTGAGAAGCAACCCACTGAACAGATGAAAATCAACATGAATTTTAGTCTCCATGCTATGGTAAACCGATAAAAGAAACCACTTTGCAGTCTACATAAAAGTATGTTCAGAATCATTAAAGCAAAACGCAAAACTACCTCTCCTCAGCCATCTCTCTCAGTGCAGTCATGAATGCTTCTACATGCTGTTGTAAAGAAGAATCAAAGTTAAATATTTTTAACAAAGCACAATACACTGCCAACAGTCCCCGAAGAGAAAGCAAATAGTAAGAAGATGATTCAATCAAATAAAGTGAAGAAAGGAAAAACATGTTATCAGAAAAAGAACTGACCTTCCCTTCTAAAGCTTCTATGACAGAAAGGGCCTTCTTTGACAGGGATCCTGGAAAAGTTTTTGCCTGCACATGAAATACGAGTATAATAGAAAGGAGATTAATAATGACCATTGAGTTTCAATCAGGTTCAGATGGCACGGGCAGGATAGGAGATTTTCTCACAACAGCAGTTCTTTCTGCAGGGTTAAATATTGTGGGTCCTGAATGAGATTCTTCAGCATCAATTCCATTCCTCAACTTGTTGTGCATGTCCTAACATTTATCAATCCCTTAACATTAGACCAGCTACAGTATAATCCATTAGTCAAACCCAATAACAATAATAAGAACGCAAACATTACCAAGTTGTAAAACAGAGTATCTGCAATAGGAGCAGCTGTTGTTCTTAACAAATGCCTATGCAAAACAGCCTGCAATTCATAGGTAAGACTAGGTTTTTGTCCATATTTTGTAGAAAAAATAGCAAGATCCCACGAAAATCAATCTATTTGACCTTGTGAGCACTTTGAACGTGTGGAAATTATTCAAAAGCTTACCGAAGTAGATTGATCATCATCAAAAAAATCTAGTGCTTTTTCATACAGCTGCATATTCAGGAAAGACTGCCAAAAAAGCAAATGACATAATACATTTAGTGCTTAGAATGTATCACACCAACAATCTGCATGTCTGACAAACAAATAATATCATCAACTATCATAACAGTGACAACCTCATCAAGTTTCTTTTGCAAATTATCAAGCAAGCGCTTCATTTTCTCAGCATTCTCTGTGAATACAGCCTTTCTCCTCTCCTTCAAAAAATTAATTAGCTTTGGCCTCATATTGTTAGCCAACGGTCTAATAATTGCTTCTGGATCGTCCATTCCTACACAATCAAGCACCCAAATAATCAGAACTGGCCATGTAGCCACTGCCTGTGAGGCAGAATTATCACATCAGTGAATACTATAGGCAAAGTAACCAGACCTTGCTCCTCAAAATCCGGAACCAGATCCATGATTTTCTGAATTATCCATTCTTCTGTAGGAACATTAATATTCTCTTGCATGTTTGCCAAACCTTTCTTAGTTCCTGCTTTTGAATCTGATACAACAACAGACAATAAATCCTTGCCTTTCTTCTGGTTCTTCTTCGATTTTGTGGGGATATATTCATCATCTGGAAGGCTTTCAGCAGCTTTCATTGCAGCTGCTTTTCCCTTCTTCTTTTTCTCATTACCAGTTTCAGTTAACTCAATAGTTCTATTGGTTCTACCCCTAGTTTCCTTGACCAAGTGACACTCTTCACTGGACGTGAGAACAGAAGATCCTGACAGACTAAATCCCACCATTTCTTTTTCCAAGCGATCATAAATATCCTAGCCATAAGGATACGAAGTAATCATAAGATTTGGAAGATCAGTCGAAAATTAAATGAAAAAGATTAAAAGAGGTCGAGTAAATCTTTGTTTATGAACCTATAACAAATTGGTGAAGCATACAGTGTAAAAGGCCTTCATATGCTCTGCAAAACTTAAAGGTTTACAACTGCAGATACAGAGAGGCAGCAGTAAAAAGGAAAGTGGTCATTCAGTTTGAGAGGGAGGCACAATCATAAAGTCCGCTGAAGACAAGGTGGACATGTGACTTAATATGAGTGCTTCTGCTTCAGCAAACCGGTTGATGGAACCAGGATGAATAACTCTCAACATAAAAACATAATTGACTTGTCTAACTAGAAAACTTGCTACATAAGCTCTTTATCAGCTTTCTACGTTAATAGTAGAATGTGTCTAATAGATAACAAACACAGGAGCAAAACATTACCTAAAAGTCAGTTTATTGAAAAGAAAACTTAAGTTAGAAGCAGTTTCACAAACCTTTACAAAAACACTACTGAATAGATATGAGTCTACCAGGAGAAGTCCTTGATTTCCCTGAATAGAAATGGGAAGCAGATGAGTACATAATTATTAGCAAGTATATGAACAATAACTAGCACAAGAAACTGTCACCTTTTGTGCAGATCGAACAGATGAGCATTGCAACAAAATTTTAGAAGCATCCTGGGGAGTAAAGGAAGTGGGTAATACAGAAAGAGAGTCGATCCTGCAATTATCCACCAACAGTATCATGTAAGGAAGCAACTTCTGTGCAACTACATTATACAGCCAAGGTGAGCTACATCTGACATTAATGTTCCAAGACCAAATACATAGACAAAGAAAACCGCTTAAACTCAAGTTATGACATGGAAAAGGCAATAGTAATACAGACTGAAGCACATAACTTCCTTGGCCAATTTTGAAGGACACAAAACACAAGAAAAGGGGAAAAAAAACAACCATTGTTGCCCTTACCAGCTACCACGTTCCACAGCATCCTCAACAGCCTCATCCAGCATATCAATCATTGATGGGTGAACAAACACAGTAGTTAAGGGTATGCCGTCAGGATATCTGGACTAAATTAGATTGCAGGATGACAATTTCAATTAGAAACTACATAATTAATTGCATGATAGCAGTAATAACTTTGAGAAATCCCATGACATTGCAAAATACATCTGAATTTCAGGAACACAGCTGCAGCAAAAAGTAAAAGAGCACCTGCAAGAACTGAACAGGCTGGGAAATTCCAAGTTTTTGCAGTGCACTGTAGATGATATAAGAATTCTGCAGGCAAACACAAACAAGCACAATTTAGCATTTAAACCCCAAGTCAAGATGATTTCATTTCTTCATACAAACAAGGAAATTAAAATTCCACTCGTGCACTAATATGCAAAATAATTTCCCAGCTGAGATTAATGTTTCTAGAAAGATGACTTCCATTCATAGAAAATTCCCTAAAGGTAATAGTAGGAAGGAATTTAGCTGAACTGTTTGGAAAATTCATTTAATTCTGCAATAACACAATCTTTTACATGCTTTTTATTTGACAGATTGGTGGGAAAACAAAAACAAAAAAAAAAAAGGAAAACTTATGGTGCAGGAGAGAATTCTTCTCCTGAAGAGCAAAAAGAAGGGAGATGATAAGAGATAATGATGCAAAATTTTCTAGAGATGGTTAACATGTTGTAAAACACCATATAAGAAAATGTTACAGCTACCAAAAGAATAAAATAGTAGGAAGAACGAGGCACCAAACCTGTGAGAAGAAAGAGTCAATGCACTCCTTTTGTGCAGCGGCAAAGACCTGTACAATTAAAACACGTTATTCTTAGGCTATGTTTGGTTTGACGTAAGGTTTTTAATAAAATGAAATGATTTATAATGGAATGGAATGGAATGTAAATGGATGTAATATTTGAAAATTGTTGTTTGGGAGGAATGGAAGAGTTCATAATGTAATATAGTGAAACGTTGATTGAAAGAAGGGCTTATAAGGTAACATAGTGAAATGTTGTTTATCATTTTACATTCCATCCTAAACCCCCCAAATTGGAGGTAACTTATTTTTATTGTTTAGAATAGAATGGAATGTAATGTAAAACGCTCCTTTCCATCCTATTCTATTCCATTATAAACCTTCCTCCCAAACAATGGAATAATATTACATTCCATTAATAACCAACCGACCAAACATAACCTTAGTGTTCATCTTGATACAAGAAGGACAATGCAGTATGACAGGCAAAATGTGTTCCACCTAAATGTGGATTGTAAGTCCTTTAAATGCATTAGATGGAGGCATTGAAACAACACACTCTATCTAACATTTCATTACATCAACGAATCAGTTAAACAAGTATAATACCATAACATGACCATATGAGAGTATCAGGAGCAAATAACATACAGTTGGTGTCCAATGAACTCCTGCACGAAGAGACCCAAGAAGCTCCCCTTCCTTTAACAACCCATTAAAAAGAGATTGAAAAAATGTGCTTTCAACAGCCACACCACTGACTCCATTCATTTCCTGCAACAACTGCTGCAAAGTGCCCCATAGTGCAGATAAATTTGTAGGAACTGTTATACCTCTAGAAGCGCCTCGAACCATAGCACTAACACGGGCAACATAAGCTGGTGTGTACAACTGCCCACCTTCAAGTCTACCTTTCACCTTAAAATTACAACAATTCGTATCACAATTATAATACTTTTAGGTTTTGCTTGACTCATGGTATTGGAATCAGAATTCTAATTATAGCATTTTGTGGTAATTTAGATTAAAAAAAATTCTGTTATTCAGAATTGAAATTCTTCACTCATACAGAAAGAACAGGGGGACTTTCAAAGCTAAACATGCTGAATCCCTTCATATTGGAAATGTAAGTGACATTCCTAATTCAAATTAGAATTCGGATCCCGAGGTTCCCTAAGACAACCAACCTTTGCATATTGTCTATATAAAAAGTAAATATAAGAGAAAATTCAAAATAATTAGTACCAAAGTTCTAAGGCGCGAATCCAACATAGAAGCAATCAATTCAGAGCCAACATTTAACTGTGCAGCAAGCTCCGCCACAGCAATTTGATTACATTCTTGGAGCCTATCGTTGATATCTTCAGCAACATTATCCCAATAAGACTGCGAAATAATTTCACCTTGCACCAACATAAGCCCTGGATCATTAGAAACTACTAATTGAGCTTGCTTCTCAACATGGTATAGATCAACTCCAGTAATATCCGCTAGATCAATAACCGAAACCCGCCCTAATTTATTGATCTCCGCTACTATTTCTTGCCTCAATTGTTCCTACACCACACATTAAATATTAGCAAGGATATTACTATACACAAAAGGAAGTACCGATTGACCAACTAACAAAATGGTGAGAGTGTTAGGTTACAGGAGTGATGTATTCTTTGCCGGAGACAGTGTGGAGGAGGTCAAAATCGATGATGTGAAGCTCTTGAAGCTTCTGTACTAACTCTACGACGTTTCTTTCCGACAATCGGATACTCGATTTTGCTTGCTGCGCGAACTCGAATTGTCTCTGCAATTCTAACAATTCTTCGTCCATTTGAGCGAAAATTTCAAAAACCAAAGTCGTTTTAGTTTGTGTGTGTGTGTTTTGTCTTCTTATGTTCTCCGATTGCTCTTCGTTCTTTGACGAGACTTGGGTTTCTGCTACCAGACGACTTGTCGTTTGGAGAATATGCTTCAACGTCATAAATGAGCTTTTTATTAGGCCTGTGGCCTTCGGCAAATCCTCAGCCCGTTGAATATTCAAATAGTTTTTCTTTATTTAATAATAAAATTATAAAAGAAAAATAAAAAATAAAACTGTTTTATTTAAAAACGGTGTTGAAAAATTAGAAAAATAAAATAATGTTTAAAGAATGAAAACAGCTAATAAACATAAAAACTATTTTTAATTATATAAAAATTTCGTTTCATATATAATTTAAATTGAACATATTTTAAATTTTAATTCTGTAACTTTACTTATTAAATTTATCATAAAATAAATTTTAAAATATAATAATTATTTTTAAAAATTTATGTTTAAAAATATTTAAACATAGATTATATATTTTCAAATTTGACATTCAATGTTTTAAATTACAAATTTAACTCGATATTTTTTATATTTGTAATGGTTCACCAACATCATGCGTTGCCATTTATGGACCATTTGTCTTTTGAGTGAAAACTGCATTTCAAGAAGATAAAGTTATACTTACGAAAAGTGGACTGCACCGTATAAAAATTTATAACCTCCTTCAAGGCAAAACCTATAAGCAGTGAAGCTTACCCAAATTGTATGCTTAATAGATAATTATACCAAGAAAAAAGTTTCACTTGTCAACATTATCGACGGAAAAGCTAATATATATATATACGGTAATGTTTCCAGATATTATGGGACTTAACAGTTCATTGTCTACGACTTTTAAGTCAGATAGAAATCTGACAGTTAAGTTTTCATTATTCTCTTTCTATGGTCTTATTTTGATTTAGAAAAGAAAGCTCTACCTATTATTTTTGTCACAGAGTCGTGTTTACGAGAGAAAACTTTGACAACATGGAGAAGCCAATGCCGCCATATCCACCAGGATATAGGTTCCTTCCAGGCGATGACCATTTACTGGGTCATTATCTTTTCAAGAAGATCGTTTATGGACTCGAGGGCAATGGTTTGGTGATGGACTGTGATTTATATGGTAAAGAAGAGCCATGGGAGATATGGAACAATTATGGTGGGGGTAATGCTGATAAAGATCTTTACTTCTTTACCCCATTGAAAAAGAAATTTGTTGGTGGTTCCAAGATCGACCGTGGTGTTGGTTCTAGTGGGGGTACATGGCATCAGGTTGCCGCCAGGACCTCTATCCCTGCTAGGGCTAAAGTTGGTAAACATAGGATCCAAGTCACTGGATCAAGGAGGGGATTCACATACAAGAATCTTACTTCAGTTCACAATGGTCACTGGATTATGCACGAATACAGTTTATCTTTGAAGGGATTCAACAAAAACACCGTCCTCTGTAGATTGAGAAACAACCAACCTGCTGCTGTTAGAGAGAGGAACATTGCTGCAACTGCACAACCGGAGGATTGGTTGCCCTGGAAACAAACAGCAACAACAGGAGGAATGATGGTGGGAGAGCCAAAGTCTTGGAAGAGAAAGGCGGAAGAAACAGAAGACATTACTGATACAAAACTCCAAAACAAGAGGAACAACAATGATGTTGTTGAAAAAGCCCCAAAACTCTCATCTCTACTTGAAGAAGACAGATTTGGTTTTATAAGAATTAATTACCCAAATTCTGCAACCAAACAAGTTGATGGAGCTGATGCAGTATTTCTTTCTTCCACCAATAGTGCTGTTGAATGTGATACTGATGTTGATGAATGGAATTTCTCGTTTAATTTGGATGAGCTGCTTCAAGATCTTGAAACAACATTACCAAGCTTGGAACAGACTGACAACACTACTGAAGCAAATCCCTTCGGCTCTCAAACAATCTGCAATTTTGGAACTTCACAATGTTCTAATACACTACTTGTAGAACCAGCTCTTGAGCCAGTGGACATATACAACGTCGACAACACTGCAACAACAATAACAACACACATTGATGGAGCTACATGCCCGATTTTTAGTTCTTCTACTGCTGTACCTAAATATAACACAACAACAACAGCCATTGATGAAGCTACATGCCCATTTTTTAATTCTTTATCTACTGCTGCACCTGAACATAACACGCAAACATCTGATGCTAACAACTCTGGAGGCAAAGCCTGGATCGAGCCATTCGCTGAAGAGTTGCTCATGCTGAACGGAGACTCAACAAACTACATTGAAGATCTTAGTTTCTTCCCCAACAATTCATTCACATATTTTACTAATTGTATCTGATATTATGCAAATACTGTATAGATTTATATGTTCTTTTGTAGTTATCTATGTGATAATATAGATGTAATGACTTTAATATGTGACTTTGGAATTTTCCAATCCATCCAAATTTTGATTAACTTATCTTTCTTATGATCTAGTTCACTCTGCATATATATTGGATATCATGCTAAAAAAAAAAGTGTGAATTTCAGTTAAAACTTAACACATCTAAATGAAAATACTTCTTAGTTTATGATGAGATAGTAAAATTACAAGCAATATGAAAAGATTTTTATGTATTTTATGTATATATAATAGATTTAAAGACACAACTCAATTTATTTAATTTTTAAAAATAAATTATCAATTAAAATTTTAATAATAAAATATTTTCTAATTTTTTTTTAATTTATTTTCATCCAGATCAATCCGAGATTCTTTGCTAGGTTCAAGTTGAACTAGGTTTACCAAAATTGTCATCCTTTAGCATAAAAAATGGGTAGACTGAACTGTATTTACTTTTACATGTGGCTACTATTTCCCAATCAAACCACTTTAAGAACGAAAAGGAACTTCGTACAATACGACACCGATTTACTTTTACGACGATGACGATGAGCTGGAAGTTAAACAAGTTCCAAATGTCAGGGCAAAGAGAGTTGGACGTCATTCGTATTCCATTTCTTCACCAAGTTTAAGAATGTAAAACTGAAAATGCTATTGTACACGCCTATAGAAAGTCTTGACATATTGAGACTGATAGGGACCAGTTATCAGAAACTCTCTGAAGCTTCTACCATCATCTTGTAGAGAGCAAATCCACCTTGATGGCAACCAGGCATCTTCGGAACCATGCTTTCCAAGTCATCCTGATCACAGAATAAACATAAATCAACAGCTTGGAATAAATTCACTTTCTGCATGAACAGAACAATTGCTGAAATATGTTATGAATAAGACTTCACATCTAAACTGACTTCTTTTTGTTACCAAAAAGGAACCGAAGAAAAAAAAAGCTGAGTACTTTCATGTATTCCATCCAGTCCACATTCAGATTGCATCAGAATGTCTGATCTGACCAGTTTCGTGCCACCACAACTTTCCAAATACTTTACTATTCATCCGAACAAGAGATTTAATATGTTCGTGGCAAATGAATCGTTGGGGAAGTCTGAAGGAAGTGCAGAACATTGAAACTAACCATTGTAACTGTATAAAGTTGAGTTGATTCAAAGCCATCTTGTGCACTAGAATACAATTGTTGGATATCTTTCGACGGCAGACTGCATTTGACGAAGAAAAAGGCAACGGGTCTAACGTTCAAAACTCTGCGAGTTACACCTATAAAAAGTGAACTGCACTGCATAAAATTTAGAACAAATTTCAGAATACATTATCCAAGTAAACCTGTAGACTCCATCAAAGGAAAATCTATTAAATACTGATCATTATTTCTTTATGAAGTCACCCAAATTGTTGATCCTGGCCAAATTTTATCTACAGGAAATGTAACTCATTGAAAGATCCCTATAGACAAATAAACCAAGAAAAAAGAATTATTCTTGTAACACGGCATCTTACAACAGATGTCCAGGGTACTCCAATTTCTTCAACTACTTCCCTAAGAACACTGTCAAAAATTTCTTCAGAAACCTTCCTGTTAATAAGCTCATGCTCTATAGATTCTTCACCACTCTGGTGAAGTGCTACTCCAACATTTTCAGGCTGTCAACAATCAGATAAATGTTATTATACGAGGAATCATCACTTAGAAACTATCTTGAAAAGAAATATAAAAGAAGAAAACAGCTGGATTTGATGGTTCAGAAATGAGAAACGTCTAATCAGCAGCATTACAGAACTAATATATCATACACTCAAAACAAATGTCCAAGGGTAAACACGTATTTTGAATTTTACTGTTGCAGCCATCCATCATGAAAACTGGAGGACTGAGGAAAAGGATGTATATATCATATTTTCCAAATTCCATACCTCTGGATGACCTCCAGGGAAAACATAGTACCCTGGAAATTCTCCAACATTCTGACTCCTTTGCAATACAACTATTCTTTTGTCCAATGTCTCAACAATTGTACCATTACCCAGTGGACTTGAGGTGTGTTGACACTTCACAACGTCATCTAGAAGGGGACCAAGGACAAAAACATTAAGAAGAATGAAAGACAAAAGATTCAACAGCTAAGCTTGCAACAAAAGATAAAAAATAATGGGAGACCTAATCCTCTGTTCCGTTACATGGCTACTTTGCTAGAAGCCAATTACTGCACATTTGCTTATACCAAATCACCAACAAACTTAGAACAGCAAAAAGTGGCATACACTTTGAATGGAAGAAGCAAGACACAAATTATCATGTCAATGCATTGTAAAGCAGAGGTACCAGAAAATCAGAAGCATGATTGAAAAGAAAACCAAAAGTATCTTTGATGGTAGAAATTTCGTTTCATCAAGAAATACCTTCTGATGCAGCGAGAAACTTTTCCCAAGAAGGATTTAAATTTGTTCCCACAAAAGTCCTGCATACCGAGAATAGAACCTTTACTCTTGCAATGGTGATGAATTAATGTGGAATATTAGCATGAATTACAGTGTTTTTTTGGCAATATCAAGATGTTAATATAGGACCAATTTGAATAGAACAAGAGCAATACTTGGGAAATAATAGTTCAAACAAATACCGGAAGTAAGTGAATAAAGAAGATCGGTTGAAGTTGTCCTAACTGTTCCCATCTCGTACATCAATTAGTCAGTATCAGCGACAATCTAGTGCAACGAAGATTGAACAATTGCTGCAACTCCTTACCTTAATTGATCATCATTTGATGTTTACCCGGTTTAGGTCAACATACATTAACTGTGCAGAATACAAGCAGTATAGTAGACGCTAGACACTAATCTAAAACTAAAAACTCCATAATGCCAAAAAGGACGACTACATCCAAGCATCGAAAACATGGAGCTAACATTATTACCGGCAAAGCTAATGCATATATATGATACTTTTACCAGTTAAGATGGATTGTAACAGTTCATCAACATATGTACCCTCATATTGTAATACTTCAAAACACGTACATGAGCACACAAGTAGACTTGATTTAAGAAAAGCTGTGAACACTATTCTAGTTAAGCAGATGGCCTAAACATGCAAATAAGAGAGAGAGAGACAGAGAGAGCTGGAGACCTGTAATTTGTCAAACCAAGGTGGAGGCACATAAGAGCATCTTGATCTGATCTATCTCCCATGAGAAGACTATATCCTCCATACTAAAAAGAGTAACAACAAAGAAATCGAGGCACAATAATCGATTCTTTCAAAACTATTCAAATAAATATGGCAAATCCTATAAAAGAACCCCTGTGATATACTTGATTATTCATCTTAGTTTTTGTGTTTTTAATTCGTTCACCTTAACCCCTGTGTTTTTCATTCTCATTTAAGATATCCCAATTGGATATTTTCGAACAAATTTGCCCTTAGAATCAAGAGATTAAAAAAAATGTATTTCAATAATCTAAGGGTAAATTTGTCCAAAAATACCCAATTGGAGTATCTTGAATGAGAATAAAAAATACAGGAACTAAGATAACCGAATTAAAAATACAGGAGCTAAGATGAATAATTAAGTATATCACACCGGCTGTTTTATATGATCTGCCAATAAAAATGCAAGGCATGTTTCTATAAACATGAACTTGAAAATGTCATGTACACGTGCAGGCCTATTCTTTTCTCTATCGCGTTGTGTGTTTATGTCCCTGGAATCAAATGTCTTAATTGAAAAGTAGCTTCAATTTTCTTCTTAAGTTGAGGCCATGACAGAAATCCTAGTTTATTTATTACCGTCCTGATCTCACTTGTATTTAAAAATTAGAGTTCCAAACAAATTTCCAGCAGACATCTTTAGAAAAAAAGTAATTGATGTGTAAATTAAAGCATGAAAAAAAATTTAATTGTTTGATAAAGTTTAGCAAAAGTAAAGTGACCAATGAGGCACTTGAGAAACATTAAATAGCTCAAGCCCGGCTTTAGGTAAATGTCAGGATCTCCTGTCTCCTACTCTGTCCCCTACTCTGTTCTATTAAATCTCAGTCATTTATTTATGTGAGATCTACATAAATAGATGACTAAGATTCAATAAAATAGGACAGGGGATAAAGCAGGAGATGGAAGATCTGTCCCCCTTAAGCAAGAGCAAAAAGAGCACCTGCTCAAGATTTATTTTTAATTTGCTCCTAATTTTTTTATTTTATTTTATATGAGAACTTATTCTCGACAAAAAAAAAAAGACAACATTAAAGATCTTTTTTTATTTTACCCGAAGCTTATAAAAAAAGATCTTTAAGAACGGCCTGAAATAGCCAAAAGGCTACCAACTTACCCGGAACTTTTTCCCATTGAACAATGATGCATTCTTCTGTACCCTTTGATCCCATATCTAAAACAAATTATTTGAAGAACAAAAGATAAGAAAATTTCAGTTACCAAGTTTAATCCTGACATTGTAAGCACTAGGCAACTTTGTATGTGATGTGGTAAAACACTCGTATTAACTACTAACCTTAGCAATGGATTTTTCCAATTCTCCGTCGGGATGGGGAATTCTATCGTACAATTGATCGAAAATAACACATACCTTGAACCAAAAGCAAATAAGAACCAGTAATATAATAATGAAAATGGAAATAAAAAGAATGGTGCGAATAGAGAGAACCTGCGAAGCTGTGAGACCGGTGGGCCACGAGAGCAGAAGCTTGTAGTCTGCTTTCTCCATTAGAAATGCTTCCAATGTATCGCAGGCCAACTGTTTGATGAACGATATGAACCAGAATTACAACCAGTCCCCCTGATTGGCGCTATTTGTAAGAGCAAGAACCACATTTTGACGACAACACACTGTGACGTTGAAGTTGCACGTTTCTGAAATTATTGTAAAACCGTGACATATGTGACAGCGCCTAATTGTCACCTTAATTGGCGTTGCTCTCATACACCATCAAATGATGAGGGAAGTTTTCCCAGACCTTAGAGGACAATAATCCTTTTTCATCATATACTCTATCGATGAAAAGGAAAAAAGCTTAATACTTCCCACAAGCTTTATTTTAAAGTTGAATTGGGACATGTTAAAAAATTAAACTTCATCTTCCAAAATTACCACAAACTAGTAGGATATTTTAAAATATTTTTGGAAGAAAAATATATTAGTTGTCAATCTGGTGTCATCTGAGATACAGTCATGATAATTGGCTTTTGCTGGGTTTCTTTGGTTTAACAAGGTACGATAAACTGATACAGAAATATTTGCAGGTTGGTTATTCGGAGATGCTCGTAAGCTGCTCGATGAAATGGACCAGAAGAAAGTCGTCCTCTGGCTGCTCCTATGCTTTACAAATATTGTAGGTTTCATTCTCAAAAAAAAATTAAAAAATTGTAGGTTTGCTGAAATTCAGAATTCAAAGAGTTTACAATCTTGGAAGGTAAATTTATCCAAAGAAGAAAGGTATTATGATGGGGTCGAAACATTATTTTCAAGTTATGAAGCCAAAATAAAAGCAATTTTGTTTTGTTTATGTGCTAATTTACCCTAAACCTGAGGCAAACAGTTAATTCTTGAGACATTTCGCACTAATTAACATAATGAATGACTATGATTGCATGTTGAAAAGATGAAATAACTATTACAGTAAACCGAGGCGGCCAATAAATGCGTACATTATCATCTTGATTCTTGAACATAGCACGAGAAGACAACTATGCTTGGCCTGTCTCGGTAAATGGGTTGGTCCCCCAACAAATTTCATTCTTTGCCTCGTATGTTCTATGGCTATGCTTACTTTATTCTTCATCGGAACATGCAAAGTGGCGATTTAATTAGAGTTCCATGTCAGGAATCTTTCAGGCTTCTGTAATGTGTTTTATGCAGAGAAAAAGGATTAATGAATAAACAGGTGTTTGTTTCTGTTAAGTATCGTTCCGATCAGCCTTATCAAGTACAGATTAGAACTACATTTATGGGGTTGGTGGTAGTTCGGTTACAGCCAGATATTGTACAAGTTATCAAAAGGTTTTGGTTCCTGGGTTCACAGTTTAGACATATATATATTATTTTCAAGCAACCTTCGCTACCTGCTAGCCTTCTGCTAACGAATTTCAGCTACCATAAAATAACATGCGTTGATAATGACATCTTCTATATTCCCAATTTAATAGTGCCATGGAAAGAATTTTTACTTAGGGTTTGTACTTCTAATATCGCTTTCTTCCTCATGGACCAAGGACTTGTCTCATCATACGTTACAGGTAGATGGATGTGACGCGTTATACAAGCAACTGCATTATTGATGCATCAGAGTCTTACTATTCTTTATGAAGAGTACGACGGGGGACGTGATTATCGGTTTTGCTTTTCTTTCTAATTTACCTCCTCAACGCATTTAGGTAGATCTACGTAAATGTGTCGAGAGTGTTATAAAATTTACATAAACAAGTGGATGAGATGAATTAGAATATGGTCAGTACACTAAAATTGGTATCAATAAATGAATAGACAAAATGAATTAAAACAGTGTTAAAATCCCGATGATTTCATTTAGTACGATGAAGGAATGATGGCGAAGATGTTGAGGGTATAGTTTAGCAGTAAGCACATGCATGCCAGGAGACCTGAGGTGCAAGGAGCCAGCAATACAATAAATTCTCTTCTTGACATAATAAAACTTATTGTCCAGTACATAGTGGCACAGTACAAAATTAATGCAAGTGTTTGTGCTGCAATTTATAGAGCAACAAGGTGTTTCCAGTTGTATGATAAGTGGAGAACATATGGAGCCATTACCCAAGAATCAGAGCGTATAAAATGAAGGCTTGAGATTGTGGAGAGGATAAGTGGCCAAGCTGAAAGTATTTATTGGCAAAAGTTTGTGTTGGACCATGCTGCCTGAGAACTAAGGCTCTTTCCTTGTAATTGCCTGTCGTGAAGATATCTGATCAGGTTGGGACATGATGTTTTATATATGTATGTGATTGAAATAAATAGGCTTTGCCTTTCGTCCCCTATAGCTTCTGCGTGCTATGAGTAACAAGTGTATGTAAATGTGTACATTATATGTCAACGAAGACATAGGAATAAATAAACTGATATATATATATATGTGTACCCTATATCATATATTATTATTTTCTCTCTTTTGTTTTTCCTAAATACATTACTATTTATAATATTTTTCACTTGTCTAACGAATTTTGTTAAAAGAAACCTTTCGCTGTGGGGTAATGAATGTTATTAGTTATTAATATCATGCTCAATAGTATAGTGTTTTTTCATATAGAAATGCCAGAATTAATTTGTGTATAACAATTTCTCTATTTCCAATCAATGATGAAAAGGGGGGGAAATTGATTTCCTCTTCAATCACGACATTTCGATGCAAATCCTTGAAAGGATGTGAAGAATGGACACGTAAAAGATTAATGATAAAGCTAATATAAGATATATATATATATATATACATACATCTATTCAACATGAAAGGGATCCTAATTCCTAAAGACCCACCTTCCTTAAATTTGGGACCCTCCCAACTGGTTCTGCAATTACTTCTCTTTTGAAATTCGTGTTTCCATACTATAAAGACGAAAGCTCGTGAATTATAAGAAGGTGTTTGGTTTAAGCACGAGGTTGGGTATAGATATAGGTATAATAATATAAGAGAATGGGAATAGGTATGAAAAATAAAAAATGACGTTTGGTTTGTAACTTAGGTTTCTGTATTAATACCAATAATATTGTTTGGTTTGTTGCATTAATAGGAATGAAAGATAATATAATACCATTTTTTCATATCATATTTAAAATAGAATATAAAGTATAAAACAACATGAAAATATGAGTGCTCACATTGAAATTAATGTTCTACGTTGAAATTAAATATTCTACATTAAAATTAAAGGTAGTTATTACGTTAACGAATATGAATGCTCACAGAATGAGCAATAATATTATAAACATAGATTTATTGTAAAAAAAATAAAAAGAAAAAATCATTTTATAATCATGTACAATTTTACGTTATGATGATTATACCCTTAGAAATCAAA
>JANZLX010000008.1:3895012-3911742 GCA_025531955.1 Erythroxylum orinocense | reverse complement strand
TTCAAAGTCTCCCAAGACTCTGGTAATGAAGCTAGCACCATTAGAGCAATCACCTCGTCGTCAAATTTTATGCCCATCTTTGATAACTGATCAACCATCCCTTCTATATTGTTTAAATGATTAGCTACAGAAGTACCCTCCTGGTATTTTACCTTCATCAATTTTGTCAGATAAAACAATTTGTTGTAAGCGGTCTTTGAAGCATACAGCTGCTCCAGCTTATTTCACAATGTTCGCGTATGAATCTCATTACAAATGTGATTGTACACATTATCATCGACAAACTGTTGAAAATAACCACATGCTCGTTCATGCTCAAACTCCCATTCTTTGTTGGACATCTCCTCCGGTTTAGTTGTCGAAAATACCAGCAAATGCATCTTTGTAATCATCAAGAGATCCTTCATCTTGGTTCGTCATATATGGTAGTTCATATCGTTTAAATTGATCATTTTGATCGTCTTCACCTGCATTTGCCAAATTAATCCAAATTTGAGAAAACCAACCTCAAATATGGAACCAGGACGTCAAAATTTAGCAAAAAAGATATCTTATAAATTTTCACCATGGGATTGGATTAGTGTTGTCGGACCATACTGAAATAGGAACTGCGGAACCCGGTAAATAGTAACTTGTGAATAGTATTCACTGGAATAGTATCGTCGGACCCCATTAGAATAGTACTGCAGGATCCGGTAAATAGTAACTTGTGAATAGTACCGCAAATAATACTGAGGACCTAGGTACTATCGCTGCACAGTGCGTCACCTTGCAAATTAATTAAAACAATGTAAAAGTACTATTCATCACCTTTGTCATTTTACGTCAACTTTTCGAATGAATCATGCCAAAAAATTCGTTGTAATTTTGTCTTCTTGGTGATGTGCTTCTTTTCAAAAAATACCTCCAATGAAAACACAACTCTGATACCACTTGTTAGGTGTAGAGGGTGCATTTTGTGAAAAGAAAAAATAAAATAAGCAAAATGGACACAAAATATTTAACATGGTTCACCTTTAACTTTGGGTTACATCCACGGACAAAATTCAGAATATTTTTTCCACTATTATAAATAGTAGGTATATAAAGATAAAACCAAAATAGTGGCTAACAAGGTGTTTCTCAACCTAAAAATACTAATCTCACTATTTTGTCACTCACCAACCCTTCAGAAAAATTTTTCCTAAATTCAAAGCAATTGATTTGCTCTGGTTTCTCTTTGTTTTTTTTCTGTCTATACTTTGTTCTTCATCTCCTGCCTATTTATAGGCAAGAGACATGGAATAGCTGGCTAAATCTAGCTAACCCTTTAATTCTCTTCAATATTGGTAGGCGTCAATTGTGGTAGGTGCCTACCAATTTGGAATGATGGAGTCCCTCTATGTGAGAGAGACCCATCTCCAACACTCGTTAGGGTGTTCCAACCTGTGCCACTAAATTCCGTCAACATGTTTATGTAGATCCTATATAAATATGTAAATAAGATTTAATAGAATAAAGTAAGAATTGGGTAATCGAAATAAATGATCTGATCCTCTTAAATTGTATAATTGCGTATCCTACGCTACTTAAAAAAATTAATAGTAAGATCAATCTACACCACATTATATACTATGCTAAAAAGAAAAGATGCTTAATTTGATAGTTCTGTAATCGAAATACGTAGAGATAACAAAAAGGTAAAAGAGATAAGCATCTCCTATAGTTTAAGAAATCTTAGAAAAATTCAATGATATTTAAAATTTTTGAAAAAATTTCTTCTAGTTTTCAGTTCTAAAGAAAAATTCCTTATTTTAAATTTCGGCTAAAAAATAACAATAAAATACACGGGTTGTAAATACACACTTGTACCAATCAAATATTATTTACGTGACGATTTAATATATATCTCAAATTTAAATTGAATTAATTAAATCTGACTCAAAGTAATAATTTGTTGTGATTATTTTAAATTATTAATTTAAGTCAAATTTAATTACTTCATACTAAAACTAAGAGTTAAATTGAGATACTATTATGATTAGTCTACTTATTATATTTTAATTGGTGTATGTGTTGTAAATGTTTTAGAATAAGCATATCCTGCCAAATTTTAAATCATTTGGAAAGACTTACTTGTCTCTTTGATATGATTTATAATGATAGAAGCTACAGTGCATGATTGGGTTATGAATTTCAAGCTGTCCTAGTGACATATATTGCCATACATTGCTAGCTATGAATGTTTAAGTCTTCTCACTGGTCAAGACAATGATGTGTTAATAATAGAAGTAGACGGTTAACTTTTTACAATCTTGGCCTTTTCTAAACCTAGTGGCAGTAATCATTTCACGCAAGGTGTGTTAAGCCCACCATTCAAGACTTTCAGGGACTAAATAATCCCAAGTAACTATCACCCTTCAAGGTTCAAATCACTTACCTTCCATGCTATAATTATGCATTTCTTCTGGTGGGACCAACATTTCCTTCCTTTATGTCCCTTTTTTTTTTCTTTAGCATCACCAAATTTCAGGGAGCAGTTTGGCTGGGCTCATTAGGAAGATTTTCTCTTAACACTCTTTATTAATGCCTTGCGACAACTATCTAACTATATGTTTATTCTCTAAGCCATCGCTTGCAAGTTATTCCCTTCTCTTAACCATCTCTTCCAATCCAAGATGAAAGGAATGGATCTTTTCTGTGCTTCGCCAGCTTCCACAGCAATATGCTCAAGCCTAGACCAGAGGTCCATGGTTCGTCGAGCCACTAGACCTATCGACCGGCACAGCTCAAGACCTTATGCTCCTTGTGCTTCTCATGAATTGCCTATTGATCCTAGGCTCTTTTATGAAAAGTTCAGGAAGGGTAGTTCTGCTAAGCAGAATGATTATTTACATGGGAAAAGCTCAGCAGGTAGTAGAGATGGAAAAAACCAGGCTAAGCAAAGTGAGTTACGCAGAAAAAGCTCTGCGGATATAAGTGATGTGTATAGTTCTTCAAGTTCCTCTACGTATCTGCTAAGTGATCATGATAGCCCCTACATAGATTGGATTTCCGAGTCTGATAAGGTCTCTGCATTGGTTCCTAGTCAAGCAATACCTAAGCATCGTAGCTCAAGTCATTGTGGGTCTCCTGCTTGGAGATCCTCCCCGTTAGCTCGCTCTCGTGATTGGAGTTCTGGGTCTGGTCGTGTTTCTGAACTAGTTCCAGCTAAAGCGGCGAAGTCGAATCTTGTGATCTCAAGTGACTCTCCTGTTCTGAGATCATCTTCCTCGGCTCGCTCTCATGATCAGGTTAATTTCTTTCCAATCTCATTCGTCTGGTCTATTAACTCAGATGAGGAAAGGAGAGAATTGAAGGGATGAGATATCTGTGAAAGACAAAAATACTCCAAGAAAGTGAGATGATTTCTGATTATGGTTAATACTTAATGCATGTTCTTTACCAAATTCCACCAAAATTTTGCAGGTTGTAGTTTTGAGGGTGTCAATCCACTGCAAAGGATGTGAAGGAAAAGTGAGAAAACACATCTCCAAGATGGAAGGTAAGTTCCCATTTTAGTGCATATAATCCTTAAACCGTCTCTGTGTACATCACTCTGATAAGAAGCCTAACCTTGACCTGAAAGCAAGAAATTAGATACACAGTACTCCTGTGTCTTACTTGAGGAACATGATGACATACTCCCGTAGTTTAAGGTGATGATAATCTTGAAATCTTATCCTTATGCAGGAGTGACATCCTTCAGTATAGATTTGGCGACCAAGAAAGTTACGGTAATAGGGAACGTGACCCCTTTAGGCGTGCTGGCAAGTGTGTCCAAGGTTAAGAGTGCTCAGCTTTGGCCTTCTGCATCACCGTCTCCTTGTTTTTCTACTTGAGTTCATTTCATACACTACAACTAGTTTGCTCATCTTTACATTACAATATAGAGCGTGGTGTATGATTACCCTGTTCATTTCAATAATCATGTCTGGTATGTAATGTAAATGGGAAGTGAGACGAGAATTATGATCTTTGCAAGTTGTTTAATCTAAAAGGTTTGTAAAGTAAAAGGTGTTTTGTTTCTTTCTTTATCTCTTTCTCTTATGATCATGATCAATGTTTCTTGGAACAAACGATGGTGTTTCTCTAATACTTTCTTTGAATTTAAGAACTTGGCGCAGGCTGGCACTTTCTGAACATGTCTTCTTGGTTACTCATTCCCAAATAATATTCCCCAGGTGACCAACCTTGAACCAATTTATTGCAAATTTAAATGTGTACAAAGTACAAACTACACACCTACTACTACAGAAGCATGTTTATGCTCGGTTAATATGAAACATGGAATTTAGGTGGCTTTGATTAGAGTGCTTCCTTTAGATTTTTGGTAGGGATTCTGATCAAGAATAAAAAATATATATCCTACACATAAAAAGAAAAGTAAAAGATACAAATATTCCTAATAAATTTGCTCATTTTAAAATAATTATTAATGTTTAAAATTAATTAAAAATATTTTGTATTGTCAGAAATACTAAAAAATTATAGTAACAGTTTGTCAAATATTTGTATTAACATAATTCGAATGAGACTCAATAAAAAGGTATTTAAAAAATATTTTTTAAGTTCACATTTATTTAAAATAAACGAAATACAAAAAAAACTGCATTTTTATTAAAAATTATCTTATAAACAACTTATAATTGAATACTCCTCGTACTAAATATGCCAAATGTTTCATTACAAGTTCATATAACGACATTAGATTACTCAACTCTAACAAAAGACATAGACTTCAATTTACTTTCTTTTCTTCTTAAATGCTTCTAAGAAAAAAAAATTCTGATTCACGTTCCCCATCTCACCTTCCTTTGAAAAACCAACGATTCAATAAATATAATCACATAGGACATCTCTACAGAAATTCTGTGATAACACAATCATAGTCTCCAAGCAAAAGCACCTGATGCATTTTTTGTTGCTGCCAACATATGCTATTTGACATATATAATAACATGAAGCAGAATATGCATCATCATAGTCTGTCAAGCCATTATCGGTGGCAAAGGTTGGCATTCCAGGACCAGGAGGGTCAGGTTATTGTTGTTCAGGACATATATAGCTAGGAATCTGAAAGACGCACTCTTCTCTTTCGTTTTCTTTTATCTGTCTTCTGAGCATAATTTAGTATTTGATGGGTGCTACTTTTTCAGGATCAAACCCTGGAACTAGGGCTATGGTCTAATTAGTATTACTCTAATGAGAAGATTAGCGTTTTGAATGTAATTATCAGTATATCAAAGTCTTTACGAAGTAGAAACTTTTAATGGGTTGCATTTGAGTTTCGCAGTGGTTGTGGTTATGCCAACTAATCAAGTCTAATAGCCTAATCCTGACGTACCATTCACCTGACCACCAAATTTCGCTGCAACCAATTGATCTAACTTCTATGTTTTGATAGCGTTTTCAATGCTATTTTGCATGGTATTTGTGTTCGGCCCATACTTTAGACAAAAATGATTTTGTCGTTGAAGGTAAACGCAAAAGATGTTCGAAAGGACCCGAGTAAGATGATTAGAAAAGACAACATAAGCAGGTAAGCTTCTTAGGCTGCTGTGCTAGGAATTCCACCCCACTATCCTGAATCGACAAGTTGAAAAATGTCATTTTACTTATATTTCACGATATATAAGGTTCGACATGCATATGTGACGTTTCTTTTCTGCTATTGGATACACGCTTGTCATGTAAATGAAATGAAAACTGATTATAGCTACGACTTGATTTGGGACTCGGGAGTGGTTTGCTGCTATTTTCGGTTCTTTCTATGGGTGGACAGTCGAACAAAAGAAACAAATGATGACACCAACCAAAGCTACACTTTTTGGTTGCAAAGTCTACCCCAAATTCCCTAATGGTGGGGCTCTTTCTCTTTTGAAACCTGAAGATAATCTAATCCAAATAAGAGACAAATAAAAGGGTATTCAAACACTAAAGCTATTAAGCATAAGACTATAGAAGAAAGCAAGCAAGCAATCAAGCAACCAAAGTTCCTACTCAGGGGGGTGGTTATGTGTCATCTTTTTCTTTGGCTGCAATGTTTGGCATCCTTAATTCAAAATTTTTCCTAATCCTTGTTATCGTTTTCTTCTGTTCTTTTGACAATATGTTAAAGTAAGAATGGATATAAGTTTCTTTCTTCACTAAGAAATTTTGGTCGGCGAAACGTCGGTGGCGTGGTGTTTTATCTTTTAATTGGCAACATTAAAGTATGGGATCCATGGTGTTCGACTCTAGCCTGTGAGGTCTCATTTGTATTCCTTGAACAGTACAAAACAAATGGACATAGGATCGCATAATGTTCACGTAATCACACAATTTAATAAATTAGCTTTGGAAAATTCTTACTATATGATCTTAACACTAAGACTTTGAGAGATGCTTTTACGTTGGCTGCAAGTACTTTCCTTGCTGTTTACTGTATCAGAACTTCAATATGAGTGAAAAAATTAAGTGAGGAACTTTTAAATTTGCATATTTGTTTTTAAAAGAAATGAAAGTATCGATTATTTTATTAAAATTTAGTATAAAATATAAAAATTAAAATATGACATAAAGTATTTTTCATATTTATTATATTGATTTAGTATACATACTTATAATAAAGTTACCATAATTATTCTCTACATGTATTTATTATAGAAATAAATTTAATTTTAAATTATTCCAATTAAAATATCGCGTTAAATTTCAAAAATAACATTTATTTATTAAAAATGAATCGATTTCAAAATATTTTATATCATATTTATTATTAAATTGTTAATCTTTCAATTTTTGTTAATTGCATATTATTAACACATAATTAACATTGATTGAGTTTCTTATATTTTGTAAGAAGAGGAACTTGATAAGAAGTTTGGAATAGGATAATGTTAGTAATCATGCATGTTATGTAAAAAATAACAGTTTTTAATTAAAAATTTGTTAGTTTATTTGAACTTAAAATTTATATTTAAATAAGGATATATAAATAACTAATTGACTTAATATTTCATTAAAATTGACATCATATAAAAGTTATTTTAAATTTAATTATATTCAAGTACTTTAACTTTTTCTATAAAATATAATTATTTATTATGGAAACAATATCTTTTTATATTTATTAGAATATATACATATTATTCAATATTATAAAATTAAAAATATTATTTACAAAATATTATATTCGCAAATTTGATATAAATTATAAATAAAATAAAATTGAATTAAATACTAATATTAGTAAAAGCAATATTTACATATTATATAATTAATTGTATCAAACCTAAATGGAATATTGAATATAAAAAAAAATAGGGTGCAGGCAAAGCATAATTCTAAGATGAATGTATGCCAAATAGAAACCAGATAAAAGGAATCGTCCAAAATTCTTGGTATAGTGAACGACAAGCACAAGACTTGCGTGATTTGTTCTCTTTTTGTACCAAAGGGCATCGAAAGAGATGAAAGCAACAGACAAGATTGGGAGGGGACAGGATTGAGGAAATTGTGAATCATGAGCTCATTTAACTCCAAAAGCATCTTGTTCTGTTCTTCTCCTTTGGAGACATTGGTTGAAACCAAATTTTCAATGTCCAGTGTTTATATACTCTTTCTTAGATGAGATGTTAGGTTTCAAAAAGGGATACAAAAGTTAAAAATTTAAATTCGATGTCACCATGTGGTTCAAATTTTAAAGATTAAAAGATTGACTTGTTTCAGTAAAGCTCATGAATGAACCTTAGAAATGATCTGCATCAACTGCTAGGCCTCCTTTATAGTTAGTCGTGCCCCTGTATTGATGGCCCAACAGCTCCGGAGTGTCGACAAGGTAATAGGGTTTGGTCCAATTGCACCTACTTCATCCACAATACGGGTTTTGTAAAACAAAACAGAATTAGAAAAGAACAACCCATCTCATTTCTTCAATCACAGGGCTCAAGCTTCTGTACTAAGAATATCCATGCTAAGAACTCCCCTGTCATTGAGGGATAAAGACCGTTACAATGGCATTGTTTGCATTCCTGAACTTGATAATGAGTATTATGAGGTACGTGTTGAGTATTTATTGGAATTTACCAATGCGGTATCACAAAGTAATGCAAATTCATTCAAATTGGTATTACCAAACTTGAACAATTCAAATAAAAACACAACCCTTTTTTTTTTTCCACAGGTTTGAGGAATTTCAACCAAGTAGGTAGGAAACACACTAGTAAGCAAGGTACACATTGAATTGCAGCAAAGTTTCAGAACCATCCGTGTTGTGCTGGTTTATTCCTGAGAATGTTTTCACTGTTGCAAAACCCTTGGCATTCACATACTTTCCGGTGCCTCCCATGATTGCGAGGTGAGACTCTGAAACAGCTGTGCGGTGGACACCAAAAAAGCTGATGCTATCAGCATAACCACCCTCTTCAAACATGGCTGTGAAAGCCATGGTCTGGCTGATACCATCTACAGAGCTCGCCACATAAAACCCTTGCGCCCTACCAATCAGTCCTGAAGCAAGCTCGTGTCCCTCTGTTAGCTCATCGTCAATCACGGTCATCGTCCCAAACATAAGCTTTTGAACGGTTGTTCCTGGAGGAATCTGAACACCGTTGACGACAGGATTAACTCCAAACCCGCCATTGTTGTTGTTCCCATTGTTCTGAATCACATTAGCTGTGGTACCACCGAGGCCAGTGAGGAAAGGAAGATTGTTATTGTTGAGTATGCCGTTATTATTGTTGTTAACTGGAACACCATTGTTAACTGGTAATACTGCACCGTTGGGTTTGGCAAAAGGGACCTGACCATTGACTGCTGGATTGGTTACAATCCCAGTTACAGCTATAGCTGAGGGGTTTGAACCTCCAATTATGTCATGCATGAAGAAAGAGAGTGTGTGGTGCGAGTCTTCGTTAATAATTGTCGCACCAGTGGCTGCAGGTGGTGTACCAACAGCAGGAGCTGCATTGGCAAGAGGAGTGACAACCGAGCCAGGTGCCACAGGTGAAGAAAGGGGAATAGATGGTACCTCCTCATCGAGTATTCGAGCTGAGGCCGCTAAGGTGATTGAGAGAGCTAGAAAGAGAAGAGAGAGAATCACGTCAGGGACAGGAGAATTGTACTTTTGCATGGCCATTACGGCAAGAGATTAAGATGGTTTGATAATTTTAGGAAGATTCTCTTTAGACTACCGATGACAATTCATGATAGTTTGCTTGTGTATATATATACCGTGCAATATATGGCTAACGAAACTTCTAAGATGGATTAGATAAGATGGAGTAGGTTCTTTCTAAGTGTGTTGGTTGGAGATCATTTTTGAAATATCCTTCAATGATAGCAGTGACATTTCAAACTTTGAGAAACCAGTTCCTTCATACTTAAACCACTGCTTCAGAAACTAATTATTAATCTTTGGTAGACTAAGATGTTCATCGATTTTGTGCCACCAATTCACTTGTGCTTGATTATATGTAGGATTGCACTAAATACATCAGCCATTATTAGGGGCGTTTTGCATCATAATCATCCAGAAGAAAATATAGACAAGAACCTGAAAATGATGCTGCAATAAGGTTTTGCCCAAATAAAAATAAGGAGAAACTGATCATCAAGAAAAAGAAGTAACTAATCTTGTAAATTTCAACTTGTTTTTAATATGCCCTGGAGTTAAATATTCTACATGGTATCAGTTGTCATAACAGTATCTAATTCAAAATTGATCTTCTTGACCACAACACAGGTGAGAAACCGTCATCTGTTTATTGGGGATTAGGATGCAATTCAATCATTAATCACCATTCACCAGTTATGTTCTTTCGACACCAACCCAATTCTCCCCAAGTAATGGTGTACAGGGTATCAAGTCTTGTACTTGCTCAACATCTTATTATAGCTTCCAATCTTATTCCTCCCAATGGAAGGGGCATCAGTCCAGCTCAAAGAGACTTTTCCATAAATCTGCCAAAATTGTCAGACAAGAAACGCTGATCAAGACCCAAATCCAAGTATTGCTTATAGTTGAAGCTGGGTGGAGACCAGAAAGAATTCCACAAATCCACCTAGAGTTACAATGATGTTACAATACTTTGTTCATATTGTCGTCGCACAGTTGAAATCAACTCATTTACAAGTTCAATTGCTCTTGCATCCCATACACAAGAATTCCGAATAAGAACTTCCCAAGCATCCAAATCAAGTGTCATCTTTCTTTCCACCATCTCCTCCAAGACAAAACAAGCACCATCTACATTCCCAGACTTGGCCAAGCCAACGATCAAACAACTAAAGGTTTCAATGCGAGGACAGTGCCTACTTCTTAGCATTACACTCAGGACCTTCAAACTTCCCTCAAAATCACCAACTTTACAAAACCCATCAACCAACATTCTATAAGTTGCTGCATTCGCCTCACAACCTCCAAGTTGCATTTCAAATAACAATTTGTAAGCCTCTGCGGTTCTACCTAACTTACAAAGATAATTAATCAAGATATTATAAGTTATAACATCTGGCTTAAGCCATCTCTTTTTCATTTCAACAAGTAAAGATTTGGCCTCATCAAACTTCCCTCTCTTCGCGAGATCACTCATCAAAACGCCATAATTTATAACTTCTGGTTTACACCCTTGGTACTCCATATCAAATATCATCTTTTTGGCCTTCCCATGCTCGCCTGCAATGCACAAACCTTCCATCAACAAGGCATATGTTACCGCATTCGGGTGGTTCCCTTTCTTGATCATCTCCTTAAATAAGCCCTTCGCTTTATCCAGATCACGATTTCTACTGAAATGGCCTATAAGACTATTATACGTCACAATATTTGGCTTCACCTTCATCTCAAGCATTTCGTCAAACACCTTCCGTGCTTTACCCAACTCACCCCTTGATAGCCACCCTTTGATCATGATATTAAACGGAACCGCATTCAAACGAATACCCAATTTAGTAGATCTCGAAAAGAAATCGTTCGCCTCAGGTAAACGATCATTGTCAACAAGAACATTCAAGAGAGCATTAAAAGACTGCGACGTACGGGAACAGTTGAAACTCTTCATTCTATCAAATAGCTCCATGGCCTTATCAAACAACTGGGCTCTGCCATAATGTTGAAACAAAGCAATAAAAAGTGTCTCTCCGCAACGGACATTAGTATCCCGTACATGGCAGAGTACTGCCTCCACAGTTACAAAGTCGCCACAGCGAGCGAGCTTGTATATGAGCGCAGAGTACGAAGCGTAATCGTGCTTAAAGCCTATTCGACGATATTCGTGAAAGAGAGAGATGGCTTTATCTGGGTCTTGAGTCTCTTTCAAATGGGTTAGAAACGGAAAGGTTGGTTTTTGCTTCGTTGGCGACGATCTCCGAGGCTTTTGGTTTCTTGGTTTGTCAATACGAAAAGCTCTGAGGTGCTGTTGACTGAAGCAGTGATTCTTTCTGATCGTTTTCGATCTAGAGAGGATCATCAAGCTGGTAGTTGAGAGAAGTGAACCACTATTGTTGAACTGGACGAAGACAAATCCAACCTTCTTTCACGACATTGTCAGTGACTTCTACAGGTTCTGTAGTTCCATTTGTCCTTTTTAGAACAGAACAGAGCAGAACCTAGGCACCGGAAGGGTTTGTGAGTTGGCAAATAACATAAAATGACCTTTGTTATAGTTGACTATTCAAATTAGCTCCTATTTTTTTAATTCGTTCAATTTAGCCCTTGTATTTTGTAATTTCATTCAAAATATCAATTTGAAATTTTTGGGACAAAATTACCCTTCACTTATCTATATCATACGGATTTTGTTGGATTATTAGCATTAGAAAATAACACGAAAGAATCACTATCGTCTCCCAGGAAAACATTCAATTCATTCCTTGCTTCATCTTTATGCCTGCCATTCCTGAGCAGCACGATCACATATGCCTTGGAATTCAATTCAAGAAAATTTAGTTGCCAAGTGAGGGGGGCTGCAGTGGACTTGCAGCCCCTTTGGCAGGTCCAGACGTTTGAGGTGGAGAAGGGCCGGTTGGCTCCTTCGTGCGTCGGACCTCTCCGTCGGCGAGAGCAGCAGGCGACGGTGACGCTACAACCGCAGCTGGAGAAGGCGACGCCGGTGTGCAAGAAACCTTCGGGGAAGGAGGGACGCCGGGAAGAGGTGGGAAAATGCCAAGGTCGGTGACGCAAGGGGGCGCACCACCGGCCGAAAGTTCGGGCCTTCCTCCGACGGCGGTGAGAGCTCCAATGACTAAACCATGTGTCGGGCTTGGTAGATCAGGATGAGACGAAGCTAAAGAGGTAAGGTTTGAGGGATTGTGGAAGGTGGAAAGGTCGCCGGTGTGGGGAGGAAGCTCGCCGGCGACCGAATGTTCGGACCTAGATCTAGGCTGATTTGTTGTGTGTTGGACGAAACAAATGGTAGGGTTTGAAAGAGCAAGAGATGGCGAAGACGATGATGAGTATTTGGAGGGGAGGGGATCACTGGAGAGAGCGCCGTCTACTGTAGCGGTGGTCGGTGCGGTGGCCGGCGCGGTGGTGGTGGCAGTGATGGGTGGTTAGCGAGGTGGGGTGAGAGGGCTGATTGTGGTGGTGTTTGGTGGCTGGGAATTTAGTGTTGTAGTGAGGGGAAGCCGATTTCATCATATGTTAAAGTAGGTTTTTGTCTTTAAGCAGTACGGTAATAATCCATCAAAGGCTAATAATCCAACAAAATCCGTATGATACAGACCGAAGGGTAATTTTGTCCCAAAAATTTCAAATTGGTATTTTGAATGAAATTACAAAATACAAGGGCTAGATTGAACGAATTAAAAAAATAGGGGCTAATTTGAATAATCAACTATAACACAGGAGCCATTTTATGTTATTTGCCATTAGAGTTCGAATTGTGGACAATTAAAAATATGAAAATCACAATTCAATTTCATAGAATCAGATTGTACTTTTTTTATTTGTATCGTGGCTGATCAGCAATGTACATATTAACTCAGTTTACATTAGGCGAAATTCTAATTAGGCTTGCCCCTTTTCTCTGATATTTATTTCGTTACTAGTCAATTCGTCCTTGCTTTTCCTTTTTGTTTTATCCTTTTTAAGCCTTTTTAAATGTTTTGACGAAAAATATCAACTATTTATCTAAAAAAAATTTATAAGATTAATTATTTAATATTAACTATTTATGTATAAAATAATTTGTGATAGAATGACTGTAAAAAATTTATAAAGACATAAGCATTAAGGAGGGGTTTGGTTTGAGTACCTGATTAGGTATGGATATGGGTATAATAATAGAAGGGAATGAGAATGGGTATGAAAAATAAAAAATCATGTTTGGTTTGTAACTTGAGTTTCTGTATTAATATCAATAATGTTGTTTGGTTTGTTGCATTAATATGAATGAAAGATAATATAATACTATTTTTTCATATCATATTTAAAATGGAATATAAAGCACAAAACAACATCAAAATATGAGTGCTCACATTGAAATTAATGTTCTACATTGAAATTAAATGTTCTACATTAAAATCTTAGGAGGTGCTTGGTTGATGGATTTATAAAGGGATTAATGGGTAAGAAATGAAAAGTAAGTTGTTGGTTGTTGATTATCATTATAGGAGCAATAGTTTGATATCTTACTTTTAGGGAATCCTCCATACCTTCTATTTAGTATTTGAATAAAATCATTCTTTAGTAGTAGCTCTTTTTTTTAAAATATTTTTGATACTAATCAATTAAATACAATTAATTAATTACAATATGATTACTATTTGTAATTAATTAAAAAAATAAATAATTAATTAAAATATAACTAATTAAAATTAAAATATTGTAATTAATTAATTATATTGTAATTAATGAAAATATTATTAATTAATTAATTAATTACAATACAATTAAGTAAAATATAATTCATTTATTAATTAAAATATTGTAATTAATTAATTATATTTTAATTAATTAATTAATTAAAATATAATTATTAATTAATTACATTATAATTAATTAAAACTAAATTGTTTGTTTATTTATAACATAATTAATTATAATATAATTCATTCATTAATTAAAATATTGTAATTAATCAATACATTATAATTAATTAATTAAAATATAATAAAATTTTATTTCTCAATATTTTTTACAAATCAATTACTATTAATAGTAATGGTAATCATTCCTTTCTCTTAACCAACCATCATAATTATAATGATAATATCCATTCTCATTCTTTACTATATTTATTCTCGTTTCTATTACCATTCTCCCATACAAATCAATCGTCCCCTTAGTATTTATTTGAATACTCTCATAAGAATTTAGATAAAGCAGGATGAGTCAACATCATCATTTTCTCTAACATCTTTCGTCAAGCCTTAAGAATACTAGAAGCTTTCTCTGTAAACTTATCAATAATGAATGAGTTCGATTAAAAATTGCTGGAGATCTTCTTAGATTTGCAAAGTCAATAGAAGGACTTGAGAGATCACTAAAATGTCATTAAAAACGAACTTGAGCATGGGTTGTGTAACACCCCACACCCGCGTGACCTGAACCCAATATCGATGGTGATATTCGAGTCCGTGCCCCGCGAGGGTGGCGTGCTACATCACTCAGTCAAAACTCAATATAACCCTTTTTTTTAATACAAACATATGCGCAGAAATCAGTAGGCACTTTGGGTCCGCTTGAATTTGGAAATATTTTCAGTCATAACCATACATTTAACACTATTCACGATAGCTATTTACCCAATTTTATTCATAAACATTTCAGTTATCACATTACAATCATTAAAAAGTCCATTTGGGGCCCACTATAACTACAACACTATTTTCCAGAAAATGCGGAATACATAATTGTATAAAAGTAAGATGACACTATGCAGACGTTGACTGATCCCGACCTTCATCTCAGACTTGTAGGCAGTAGGCATACTCCCGTTTGTCGAACGGGGTGCTCTTCAAATCCTGAAAAAATAATTGCAAATTTTGGGTGAGTTTTGCGAACTCAGTGAGGAACCATTATCGATGGTTCACCTAATTCATGCAGCACATCAAGACACAATTTCATAAATGCATAGTCAGAAGCACCACGTGATGGTACTCAAGCAATTCACAGACAAATCACAGTTGCACATTCAAAAAATCACATGATTGTTATTGTACATGCATACGTCATTCTTGCCTTTCACCCAATCAAATAAGACATCCTTGCCTTTCATTCGGAAGTACCACATGATTCATAATTGCACATTCAGAAGTGCCACATGATTGCACTCAAATAAATCACAAGAAATTCACAATGTCACGTTCAGAATTATCACATAATTGCAATCCAGCAAATCACAATTATTTCATAATTGCATCTTCAGTTAGACGCGTCTTAGGGGTAGGAGAGCCCTCTGGGTATGCACTACTTTCCTTCGAGCTCGAGGCTTTTTTTCACTGGTTGAGCTTGTAGCTCGGATCGGTGGCTATTCCGGTCACAACTGTTATTATCTGTTCATGCATTTATGTATGAAATGCATATGACCCAATTTCACAATGTACACATGTATTACAATTAATCCACCTATTCGCAATTGAGCACATTAAGAGCAAGCAATTTTCAGATTCACAAATCAGCACATCACAAGCACTTCTATGTCATATCTCTCAATATATCAGACCTTCTGTCCAGAATCCATAGTCAGAATCAATCGCAAAAACCCACCATTATTCACCACAATAAACATATAATAATTGAAAGAACCATCTAGGTCATTCATCTATAACTTTCGAGCTAATGCCGAGAAGTCTCAGCAATGTCGGTGGTGTGACGTTCCAAACGCGTCTTTATAATAGTCAACATCAACAAAGATTACTAATTGTACAGTCAGACACATTTAATAATGCACATGTGATGATTAAAAACCGTGTAGAATGCATGTTCGGAACATTCCTGGCATTAATCTAAAAATTTCCATCACACTCAAGAATCAGGCCAATCGGATATCGGATGGAAAAGATATAAGTAAAAGAAGGCATAAACATATATAAAAAAATATACATAAAAAGCCAAGTGCTTCCTCGCGAGGGCGAGGAGTCGCACTCGCGAGCGGCGGGAAATCCGCTCGCGTCGCACTCTCGAGGCGTCAAACAAGCCGCTCGCGATCGCGAGCCCCGTAATTGTCCGAGCCATTCGTGACTACTATGGCTCACGCTCGCGAGCCAACAGCCATCTCACGATCGCGAGATGCCTCGCGGTCGTGAGTTGCTGCTTGCTACTTTCTTCCTTCCCTTTTTCTGTCCGACATTTAACCATGCATAACTCTTTACACACAAATCAGAAAATTACAAATCATATCTTGTTGGAAAGATCATAAAAAACTCTACAAGTTTCATGAAGGCCACAAAAATCAATTTCACCCTTAAGGATGTCAAAAATACACTCAAAGTTACTGCCTTCACCATTTTTCCCAAACCAGTATACCATTTTGCAAAAATCATAACTTTCCATTCCTTTTGCCAAAAATTACAAAATTTATGTCTAAAAGAAAGAGCAAAACATGTTATGCAACTTTCATGACAATATGAAACCAAATTCAATTGCTAAATAGGTAAAAAAACTTAATCAAAGATGCTGCCCACTAAAATCACTCGAATAGGACAACAAATTTTCTAAAAATCATAACTCCTTGCCCAAATGTCAAAAAAATCTCTACTTTATCTCTATGGAAAGATCAGACAAC
>JANZLX010000008.1:3883496-3894912 GCA_025531955.1 Erythroxylum orinocense | reverse complement strand
TCTATGTCATATCTCCCAATACATCGGACCTTCTGTCCGGAATCCACAGTCAGAATCAATCGCAAAAACCCACCATTTTTCACCACAATAAACATATAATAATTGAAAGATCCATCTAGGTCACTCACCTATAACTTCCGAGCTAATGTCGGGATGTCTCAGCAACATCGGTGGTGTGACGTTCCAAACTCGTCCCTATAACAATCAACATCGACAAAGATTACCAATTGTACAGTCAGACACATTTAGTAATGCACATGTGATAATGAAAAACGTGTATAATGCATGTTCGTGACATTCTCGGCATTAATCTAAAAATTTCCATCACAAAAAAATTCGTCTAAAAATTAGAAATCTAACGACACCAAAATCATTCAATTCGGACCTCTATAGGTCCAAAATTTAATAAATCAATGACCAGAAAAACAATTACCCGGTCCCCTTGCTTTGACCCATCTAATCCCCGTCAATTTCACCTTTAAAAATTCCCAATTTCTCATAAAATGAAATTAAATACTTCACGAATCCGATGCCTCGAGAATCAGGCCAATCGGATATCGAATGAAAAATCCGCTCGCCTCGCACTCGAGAGGAGTCGCACTAGCGAGGTGAGCTTTCGCTCCAAACAAGCCGCTCGCGATAGTGACGCGGCTCGCGATCGTGAGCCGCGTAACCGTTCGAGCTATTCGCGATTGCGACGGCTCACACTCGCGAGTTGCTGCTTTCATTCCTTCCCTTCTTCTATCCGAATTTCAAACATGTATAACTCTTTACACACATATCCAAAAATCACAAATCATATCTCATGGAAAGATCATAGAAACCTCTACAAGTTCCTTTAAGGACTCTTGAACCAATTTCACCCTTAAGGGTGTCAAAAATACACTCAAAGTTACTGCCTTCACAACATTTCCCAAAAATAGTATACCATTTTGCAAAACTCATAACTTCCCATTCCTTTTGCCAAAAATTGCGAACTTTATGTCTAAAATAAATAGCAAAGCATATTCTACAAATTTCATGAACAACTTGGAAACAAATTCCATCTCTACCTAAGTCAAACTTTCATATGAAGGTTGCTGCCCTATGTCATAATATCAACATATTGCTTTTACCACATCCCAACTTTACAAAGTCATAACTCTCAATCTACAAATCGAAAAATTGCATACTTAGTGGCAATGGCAAGCTAGCAAGAAAGTCTTTAACTTTCATTAAAACCAAATTCACCAATTCAACCTAAATCAATCTAGAAAAATTCATCAAAGTTTCAGATCATCAAGCTCAATTACTGTTCATACTGCACCTATACTTCACTTTCAAAACAAGATTCAACACTCTTCTAATCAAAATTGGACAATGCTCCCTTCACAAAAATCATATCCAAATGTCTCAATTTTAATTCAAAATAAGCCTCACTTCATTTGCTAAACCACACAAACAGTTATGATCAAAACATTGGAAGCCATACATATTCCATTTTTTCAGCTTTTCATCTAACTTCCATTCCTATCATTCCACTACCAATCCTACTCCAATTAGCATGAAATTTATCTAAGAAATCAGCCACAATTTCATCCAAACTTTCACTTACATACATAGTCACAAAATTGGCAGCACACACACAATTGGCTTTCCTTAATTTTCCATTCATCTAGCCTTCCAAAAATCAATCCAAAACCAAGCCAAAATCAATGTAAACCATGTTCATTCACTCATCCTCACACAAACATGAATTTGTACCCAAACAATCAATCCATAGGCTTTATGAAATTAATGCACAATAAGGCATAATTCATGCACAATAACTCCCAATTAATACATCTAACCTCATCAATTTCACTTCAACCATCTAAAACACCTTGCTCACATTCATTAAAGCTTACCTAATCAATCATCAATCAACCATCAATTAAATAACCAAGTTACATACCCACATATACCTACAAATTCTCATACAATTTGGTGCATAAACATGGTGCATAAACATCACAATTAATGCATAAGTCATCATAAGTAATGCCTCTCACTACCAATTTAAACACATAAACCACAACTCTTACCTCATCAAGCTCCAACTCTTCAATTTGTAATGATTCCACCAATCCTCTCCTTCTCAACACCACACACGACAATCACTATGGTAAAGGAGGTAGGTGGTTTACACTTAAACATATGGTAGAGAAGAGTAGCACTTAAACTAGATAAAATGAAGAAACCAACGAAGAAGCCAAGAAGAGAAGGTTTCTGAGGAAGAAAACTAAACAAAAACAAGGAAAACTTTCATTTGTTGCAAATGGGGTTGAAAGAGTCGTGGGTGAATGAAATAAGACAAGACCATTAATGAGTTTAACACTTGTCATGTTGATGAGGAAAAGACAAATGAGGAAAAGACAAAAGTAATCAATATCATTTAATAAGAAACTCTTAATCCTCTAATGACTCTAATTAATCCCTCCAATTTATTTATCCAATATTCCAGTGTCATTGGGTAGAAATTTTCAGTACCAGAAATCAATCGGTCCACCGCGTGGCGATTTTTTCGGTCTGAAAATTTTCCCGAAAAAATTTCAGAAAAGTTCCTAAATTTTCCCAAAAAGATAAAACACATAACAATCCACTCCAATTAAATTTTCAAGTCCATAAACCACATTTTCCAAAATAAAATCCTATTTAGGCACATATACCGGGAAATGTCATGAATGCATGTACAATCCTTTTCATGTGCAAATTTCACGATTCATATATAAGAATATGTATGAATATTGCACAACAATCTAAACACTCTTAGCCCTGTCCAACTTACTATTCTACCATTCCCATCGAGGGTGGGATGTTACAAGTTTTGTTGGATCACACCAAGAGTTTTCCTTAAATGTAGCACTAATAGGCTTAATGTGAAATTAGGTCTGTAAAAATAATATCGATTTAATTTATAATTTAAGAAAATATAATTTTTTTAATTTTTAAAATTTTGAAAATTGGAAATATATTAAATTAAAATAAAATTATTTAAAAAATGTTTTTAGTAATCTCTTGAAATTTAAACTAGGTAAAAAATAATTAATTTAAATTTGACTTATTAATTTTAACTTAAATTGAATTGAATTAAATAGAATATAAAAACGATAACAATATTATATACTAAATATTGATATAAAAAGTGACGTAAATATCGGATCTATACAAAGTAATTAATGTAATGTAATTAGAAATAACAAATTTAAAAGTGTCTATTTTTTTGAAAAATTTAATTTAATATTTAATATTTTTAATTTTTAATTTAATGATAAACTTTTAAAAAATTTTATAAATTAAGTCAATTTTATATATCACTCTCAATCTCAATCTCTTTGAATAATTTGTAATAACTTTTGGATATCATAGTCTTTTAGTTCCTTAATTTATCAACAGCTAAAGGAAAGTGTTTTTTATAATAGCGTTTTAAAATTAGCTAATTGATTTTAATCTACTAACCCAATCAATTAATTACCAAATATAATTATTAGCGATTTGATATGGTTAAATAGCTAAAATCTTTCAATCGGCTAAAAAATGACTGATAAATTATTTACCAAACAAAATCTAAGTTGTCAAAGATTAGTCTTTTTTTCTATTTTACCATATGTCATAATCAAGTCAAGCTAGAAGTATTAGGGATGATAAAATTGATCTATCCTCCCAAAATTAATGGATCAAATTTGAGTTCAATGTAGAAATGTTTCACCTTATTCCAATCGTTTATATATAATAACATTATTTTATTTAATAATTAAAAGTAAATTAATTATATATTAAAACTATACAAAGATTATAACTTAAATTTATGCAACAAATATAACAGCAATAACAATTAAGTTTCGTTTGGTTCTATTTCTATTTTTTTGTTGTGAATTTTAGTTTATGTTTTATGTTTTTAATTTTTGTTTTTCTTTATAATAAAAATAAAAACTTGTTTAGTTGTTAATGTCAATTTAGTTATATTTTTATTACTAATGATAATTACGTATTAGATAAAACTTAAAAATAATTATTTTTAATTAATTAAATTTATTTTAATCTCTTATATAATATTTATTAATAAAATTTTAATGAAATTATTTATTATATTAAAATAAATCATTTAAAATTTAATTTTTATTGTTAAATTCATTTTTATTTTAAATATATTTTAATTATTAAATCAAAATTTATTTGAAATTTAATATTTTGAAGATATTTTAAATTTATTGTATTTATTAATAATTATTTGATAATTTTATTTAATTTAATTCTAAAATTTAAATAAAATTGAATTATTCACAATTTTATTAATAATTAATATATTAAATAATATATATATTTATTTAATGGTAAATCAAATAATAAAAAGACAAAAGTGCAAAACAGACATCTCTTTTTGGGGCTTTCATAAATTTTGGAAACTCAAAGAACAAATTTTTTTACTAAATTTTTTCAAAAAAAGAAACAAACAGAACTAAAAAGTATCATTGAGATACAAAATTTGGAGAAATCTAAAAATATCAACCTTGCTACTAATACTCTTTTCATCCACAAAAAAAAAAAACTCTTTTCTTGTCAACACTCTGATAATCCTTTCCGTCTGTGAAAATTATTGTTAATCTATTCTAATATCAAACCAAGGTTGCTCATTTGCAGAAAATGATGAAGCTTTCAAACCTGTACAGGTTACAAGCAGCATGACTAGAAAAAGTTGAGGCTCAAATGTTATACGAACAGCTCTTCAATTAATTCACCTACAAGTAATTTCTCCAAATCAATAACACATATCTCAGATTCTGTTGTAGAAAATTGATTCCTCCAACCCAAATCCCATGTTCCACTAAAAACTTCTTTGCACCATATATCTCCATCTATTATTGCAAAAAGGTCATCACTGTGAGGGTTGTTTCCATCAGGGTCAGAGTAGCTTTCAAGAGTCTCAACTCCTTCACAAATTTCGACCAGCAACTGATGTTGAGTTAAAGAACTTCTGACACCCCCCACATAAGACGGAAGAAGAGGATGTCTTTTTACTGAATCTTGGAGGCTTCTACGTCGAGTGAACTCATTTGCATAGTCTAAGTAGAGTTTCATCTCAGTTTCTCCGGATTCGCTCACTGCAGTTGTTGGTATGACCTCTGGACAGCCCAAATTGAGATGAAAAAGCTCAGCTGCTTGAGTTAGAAAAGATGGATTGTTCAAAAGCAGATCTTTTAGGTGGGGTCTTTTCTTGCAACTCGTGAGGTCCACCATGGGATTGCCGTGATTATCAGCTTCTTCTGAAGATTTAGCTGTAGAATCCTTTGCATATTCACAGTTCAGCAATGCAAAATTGCAGATAGAACTCTGGTTGTTACTGCAATGATCTATAAGGATAGGAAAATTGCAGGTTGTAATGGGCATTATGACAGAGCATGTATAAACTACAAACCATATGCTTAGAATAATTGCAACTAATAATTCCTTCCTGATAATGCATACGTGAACATTACATGCAATTCATTATTCTTACTAGTATTGCAACCGTTAATGCACCCTGAAAGGGATTACCTTTTCTTTGAATTGTTAAGACATCAACTTGGGTATGTGTGAGCAGCTGGTCTATAGGCAAACTGTTGCTTATTTGCATAACACAGTGATTACTGCATCCGAGATCATTGCTCTTAACATCTAAGTTCTCAATCTGCAGAGAATGGTGACAAGTGGATTTCAAATTCATAACTTAGTACAGTTATGGCTTTAGTTACCATTTAAAAGATTTCTAAAGCAAGCCAAGATTTGATTACGGACAAGCAAGATTCTCGGAAAGAAAGTAAATCAATGCATATCAAGAAACGAATTAAACTGCAAGTTTCAGAAAAGAAGAACTAGAAGCAGGACTCACATCCGGTTTATTTGCTTTAACCTCACTGAGTGGCTTCTCCCTTGCTTTCTGATCTTTAGAATCCTGAATAATTCCGGTCTGTGTTGTTTCTCTCAAGATGGTTTTTGGTTCCTTTCTGTGCTGCTGTGGAGTTTCTGTCTTCGTAACTACAATTCTATTTCCGAGCTTTCTCTGTTCTTTAGAAGTCATCTTAGCTAGGTCTTGAGATCTTGAACTACTTCTGCAATTCACAGCATCTCTTTCCACTACTTTCTTGTTGCTAACATCGTTGCGAATCTTGTCCACATTCTTACGTGTTTTCTCTGATCCCTCCTCCTGTTGGTTAGTTGTAGGCGTCAAAGCTTGCATTTTGGTTGAGGCCTTTGATTTTGTCCAAACTACTTTCTCTTTTTCTCTTAAACCTGCTTTGTGATCCTCTTGTCCTTTTTGGATAAGCCTTTTTTTCAGGTAACCTTCTGATCCCAATTTTGTGTCAATTCTGTTACCAGTTGCTCTCTGTTTCTCGTTAATTGGTTTTATCCCTTCTTCATTTGATTTTACAGCATGCCATTTATGCTCTCGAGATCCTTCTTCCTGTTCATGCCTTCCAAATGCAGTCTCTTCTGCTTCTATTTTGTAGGACTTTTTGCTAAAATCCAAAGACCCTTCTTTATATTTTGTTGATTTAGGAGCAAGCCATCCTTGTAGTTTGGTCTCTTCAGGCAACATCCTTGTGTTCAGAAACCCCTCATTCCAAGTAATCGGAGCAAGTTCATAATCTGATTCCAAGCATTCAACAGGCAGAGGTTTTATCAGCACAATAGGCGGAATATCATTAGCCAAACTAAGTTCAGAATATGAACCACTTGAATGAGGATGGGAAGCAAGTTCTTTGATAAAACTTCTTTTCAATCGTCCATTAAGTTGCATGGTTTCTAGCAATTCGTTCAATGACCTTTGCTCAGACACAACCTTGGGAATTGAGGGTTGAGGCTTCCTTGTCTTTGGTGTTTCAACATCAAAAACTGTCCTCCTCTGCCCCAGGATTCTGTCACTTTCTAACCGTCTCTGTGGATTTTTTTCCAATGATGTTTTAGGCATGTAATCTAGACCCATCAACTTGGCAATCACATTTTGACTTTTCACCTTCGGTTGATCTGTCGCTAATCTGAAAGAACTAATGGATTGACAGCTGTTGGATCGAAATTCTGACGATTGGCTTGAGCTTGTTGACGGCTCATCTGAAGCCGAGGTCATTTTTCTTCCATCATAATAAAGCCTCTTCGTGATTGGACTACTTTGCCCAGCAATGTTGTCTCTGACTGCTTTTCTAATCTCTTCAATGAAGTCCCTTGAAGACCCATCGGCTGAAACCCGATGCTTTCCAAATCCAGTCAATTTGTTTCCTTCTCTGGATCGAAATGTACGTGTCCCTTCAAATTCCATTTCATGATTTCTTCCTTTCTGTTGCTTCTCATTATGTTTCTTCTTCAACTGAGCAATACAGGTCGAGGCTTCTTGCAACTTTCCAAGCATTAACAACGACTCTTGCAGATCAAGACTTCCTTTTAACAAATCCTTTTCGATATCTTTAGATTGAACATCGTGGTTAAGGCCCCTAGACCATGAATCAATTACCTGATTCAGCTTCTGAGTTTCTTTAAAGACTTCCAGGAGCTGAAGTGACCGTGGACTACGATACCCTTCTCTTCTCACTTTAGAGACCACCATATCTTCTTTCTCTGCCTTAAGTGGCGATGATCGATTATAATTCTTTTTTTTTGATCGAGTTTCCATCTTGGGCTCCATTTTATGTGAAACCCTCTTGGGTTTTATAACCGTGCCACATTCTACAACTCCTTTCGAATCATCACAAGTTATAAACGGCCTATACATGTTCTGTGACAGAATCGTAGTTTGAAAATTTCAGATGCTTGCATACTTAGATTCCGATCCAATGAACACTCATACACATTACAGACACTATTTGCATATTATCTAATCCAACTTTCTAAAACTCATAAACAATTACATAAAACCTAACTCGTCTTTAAAAAAAAAATCATCTGTCACCATGATAGCGACAATGGTGAAAACAATTTCCTTTCTGAAAATTTCAGAAAGGATTGATGGAAAAATCCAAAAGATCAAGTCCAAATTCTCAGAGATTTTTTCTTTTTGATCGAAAACGACCTTAAAAACACCTGCCAAGGGCTCAGCTTGACAGCTTCAGTTTTCATGCTTAAAACACGTAACACACCTCATAGAAACTTGCAGGCCAAAGCACCTCCATTTCGAATTCTTTTACATACTAAAATTTAAAATAACTGGAAATAGAATCTTACGAGTACCTGAATTTTCAGTTCAGTCGTCGTCAGCTTTCATAAACCCAGTACTCTCAGCACCTTCACAGTCCAAGAAAACAAAGTCAAAACTAGTATTAAAGATGAGAAAACTAGAAACCCAGATGAGGAAATGCAAAGATAACAATCACCATGAATGTACTCAGAGACTTCTGACCTGAAAACTCCCCACCTAAAACGCAGATCCACAGAGAAGAACTAAATCAGTCGGCGCATTGACTTTGTTAGTGTATATGTACAACGCGTGTGCTCCCTTAGAATCTCTTTCCAAAGCTAAACAAGCGAGTCCAAGATGATGTGCTCCGAGCTTTTCTCACTTTTTTTTCTGAAAAAAAAAAACAGCTTTAAAAGACGAGACGATCATGGAGAGATCATTAAGATATCAACTTGGATTCTTTGTCGTACACGAGAGCGCTGCACAGAATCTGTTTAAAACTACGAGGAGGGAAGTGACGCGTGAGGCAGGTTAACTTAACAATATGATCACTCACCGTGTTGCAGAAGTTAGTTTTGTTCTGTGGGCTTGACAAAATCATGGGGGTTTTCATGGAGGAAACTGCCGCTAATTATGCTAGTTATGGTAGTTTTAACTTCTTTGTACTAGTCTACCATAGTTTTTAAATTTTTTCTATTTTTTGAGGACAACATTCCAACTTGTAATAAATTTATTAGATAGTTGATTCGTTGTTTGGTGTTAAATCCTAATCAGGTTGAGTTATAAACAGGTGGGACAAAAAGGGTCTGTATTTCGCAAACACACGTTAGTTGGGAACAGATTTTCTTGGCATTAACTGGTAGGGCATACTTCCTAATCTACGTTAACTCAGGTAGACCACTTGTTATTCCACTTTCTGATCTTCATCTGAGTTTGCACCTCCTGAATTATTACCAAGACCAGACCACATAAAATACATATGAATGATACATTGTAATCATAACTTTTTAAGGTTTTGTACTTCATCAGCTTATGGAAAGGGGAAGATTCTTGTCTTTATCAGACATCGTGAGACCCAGCATCCACCAAATCCTGTAGTGTATAGTGAAACCAAGAGAGTCGAGTCATGAAGCTCTACTAAATAGGGAATTAAGCGAAGGCAGATAGTCACAAGACTCTTGACTCTCTCCGTTACCTCTTTCGGTGCCGCTCATTAATGCCCATTACTCTCAACGCAGCTTCTTTATCTTGCTTCAGCTCTTTGGTAATTATAAGTTCCTGTATGGGCTCCACTCAAACGAATAGTTTGAATTTCAAATGTCTTCATGCTGTTCACGTAATTTTAACAGATTTTTGGGTCGTTTTCGTCAGGAAAAATATGAGTTGCATGTACAGACTTTAGTGGGCTGACTTATGGACTAGAGAGGGCATATTTATGGGTCATCACAAGAGAAAAGAAGCCCAAAATGAGTTCCCAAGGCCGATGTTTTCACGGGTTAAAGATTTGCATTTCTCAAAATTATTAAAAATATGTAAAGATATTCTATTAAATTTTTATCAAAATTTTAAATTCTAATAACTAATCCTTATAAACCTAACAATGTTTGTGTAGACACCATTAAATGTGTAATAATCAATTTGATAATGGTTTGTGATAAGATAAATTAATAAATCATCATCATTATCATCATCAACACCTAATTGAAGTCTTACTGAAGTGTAAAATCTCGACATGTCAGGTAGTACATAATCTTATCCTTGTTTAATAAAGAAGTTGTTTCCAATAAATCCACATGCAACGTGTTATATCGATACTACAAAATTTTAATAAATGTTTAACAAAAAGTTTCATTTTAGTTTTTTTTTTCAATTCCATAATTTTTTAAAAATTTTAAAATGAAAATTTACATTTTAAAATAGGGACTTTTAAATAGTTTATCTTATTTTCAAATGTTGACAATTAATTAAAAAAAGTTAAATAAAAAAGATAAACGATCAAAAGATTAGAAAAATTTTATAGTATTTATTTATAAACTTTATATTAATTTATGTTGTATCAGAATTTATGATTCATCTTTTATATTAAATTTATTATTTAGTTTTTAAGTGTTTTAACTAGAATATATCACTCATAGATTATTCAATATATTAAAAGTTTTATTTAAAGATAGAAGATTTTCTTATTAAAAAAACCCAATATATATATATATATAATTTGTTATTTGACTTTATATAGATAATCACAATTAATTTTTTTATTTTTTGAAAGTAAAAATTCATTAAAGCAAAACGAGAAAACTGAGGAAGCAACTAAATCTAAATCAATAGGCTTTACTCTATACACTCGGATTTAAGCTTCTTCAGAATTGAAAACAATTGTGGAAAAGTCTGAACGAACTACAAAAACGATACTAATAAAGATGTTATCTCAAACGAAACGATTTGCATTTAATAAGGCGAGCCTTGCTAACACACACCCTTCCCATATTATAGGGAAAACGGGAAATTTCTTTTGTTGCATAAAATCCTAAACAAATTTCAAATCTCCTTTATAAATTGCCCATCCTCTTCTTTTGTTCTTGAAAATTGAAAGTTGAAACCCTAAATAGGTCCCTCTTCATTAAATAATATCACGCATTAATACTTCCTTTTGTTTTCCTATCTCTCTCGATCTTCCCGGCTACTCTCTCTACTCGATCTGTGTTTAGGTTGTTCGATTCTGTTCTGAAGGTAATTTCTTCCTTGAAAGTAACCCGTCGCTATTTAGGGTTTTTGATTTGAGGTTCAAAGTCAGATTTTTTTATATTGGTTTAACAATCGGGGGCATCGATTTGCGTTTTGCCTTCTTCGTAATTCTCAATCGGTATCTTTGAGTATGTTTTAATATGAGAGAGAAGAGGAATAACCGGATCCCTAATTCCTTGACGCTTTTCCCCTAATTGCCTCAAATTTGTGTGAGAGGTGGAGACATATAAAAGGATCTAATTGCTTAGATGAGCGGTAGACTTTTCAAATGGTGTTTGGTTTCCCCCAATTGTCTCAATTCTGTGTGAGAGGGGGAGACATATAAAAGGATCTAATTGCTTAGATGAGCGGTAGACTTTTCAAATGGTGTGTGTAATGTGATATGCTTTCAAAAGACGCTGATTTTATTTACTCTGAGCAGATTTACTTTTGCTTTGTGTTCAAGGTTCGAACTTCTCTGCAAATTCAATGGCTACTTCTGTGGATATGACTCTGGATGATATTATT
>JANZLX010000008.1:3839356-3852438 GCA_025531955.1 Erythroxylum orinocense | reverse complement strand
GTCGAATCGGTGTGACGTCATAATTATGCAATAATTATATTTAATTATATATAATATTAATAATATTTAAAAATACAAAAATATACCAAATAATATAAAAAATAAAAATTTTATTAAATCAGTGATCGAATCTGATTCGATTGGTCAATTGACCGGTTCTTACTAGTTCAATTGAGAACCAATTTTTAGTGATGAACCGAACCTAATAGTCGACACGTTACTGGTTGAACCAATCGGATCGACTGGTTCAATCCAATTTTTAAAACAGTGATAGTTGGTAGAACAGTGAGAAAGATGATTTCCCAAGGTTTTCTCACTTTCTGGGCCATTAGCTTCGTGGAAAAGTAAGCTATAGTACATGAGGATCACGGTCTTTCAAGTTGGAAGTCAACCCTCAACCGTCAACCCTCAACCGTCAAACTTTTGGTGTTAGATTGTTATTTTTATTTTTAATATGAAAACTCTTGTATTATTTATGTATGTACTAAATAAATTCTCAGTACACAGAAGCAGATTAATTGCGTACTTTTAAAAATGTCATTCAATAACTTAAACGAGAGTCTCGATCAAATTTGAATTTATTGTCTCTTCTCAATTTTTAATTTTTATGTTTGTAGAAATTTACTTTTAATAATAAAAAATTTAAATTTTTATCCCAAAAATTTGAAGAAAAATCGACTAGTATCAATTAGTGCTTTAATAGATCAAACAATTGACTTGAATTAGTTGTTGAGCGAGTTTTAACTCTAAAGGGGTTTACATCAAGTTAGAGCACCTTGTTCTTGTTAGGATGTTTAAACTATGTTTCACTTAATTTGGTTTACACGTTTGTGTTGACTCTATACTTATAAATATATAGATGATATTTAATGAAACAAAATAGAAGCTGGTTAATTGAAATAGAGAATCTGATTCTATTTAGATTACCGTATATGAGACTTTTAAATCAAACTTGTACATATATGACCTATACCAAACATAACACGTATGAAATATTCTGTTTCAGTTATGATATTTCAACTTTATTTTATTAAATCTCGTTCATATATTTAAGTATTTTTCACATAAATATATGAATGAGATTAACGAAAAAACCTAACCAAAATAAAAGATGTATCTCAGCATAACTTTGATCAGACATTATTCTACTACAATTTCTGTTTCCAAAAGTTGGTCATGGTCGGTTGGTAGAACAGTGAGAAAGATGCTTTCCCAACAGTTATCTGTCTCACTTTCCGGGCCATTAGCTAGCTATATATAGTACATAACGATCTTTCAAGTTGGAAGTCAACCGTCAAACTTTTAATGTTAGTTTGTTATTTTTGTTTTTAATATGAAGTATTATTTATGTATGTACTAAATAAATTCTTAGTACACAGGCAGATTAATTGCCTACTTTTAAAAATATGTCATTCAATAACTTAAAAGGACGGTCTCGATCAATTACAAGTAGTTGCCAAAACTTTAGAACAAATTACAGTCCCATCTTTCGGCAAGTCCAGAAACTCAAGGACATGCAACAAATCAATTACCCTGACTGGTGTCACTGATTTACGTCCCTCCTTACCAATCGCCGTTACAAACTCCACCCTAATTCCTTCCAACCTCCTTCGTACGTTCACTTCAATTTTCTTAAATGAGTTGTCGGAGATGTCGGTTATTTTTAATAACAATCACACCCATATTCAATAAATTATTATATTTTAAATAAAATATTTAATAAGTTAATTCATAATTAAATTACAAATTTAATTTGGCTAATATGTACATTTTTAATGTATTTCTACTATATTTTTAAAATTAATAAACTTTATCATACAACGCCAACTTAAAATTATTCAGTTAATAAGTAAACAAGGCAAACTATAGTTTTCAAAATATTAACCAAATGCCTATAAATATTTGTTGAATGTAATATTTTGACAATAAAAAGTACACTAATACTTCTGTGTCTATTTTTCTTTTTTATCGTAAAAAATCTCATTTATTTAAGTATCTGTCTTTGCTGCTTTTTTTTTTACTTTTTTATTTAAATAATAATTATTTAATTCCTTATTAATATTAGTGAATTACTTTAAGCCTTTATTATCATTTTTTAAAATTTTAGAGTTAGTTTAAATTCTCTCAACTTATAGGCTATCATACAACATGTTATATAAATAGGTAAATGTTGCTTTCTATTATAGATAGTAATAAATATGCCTGATTATTGTAAGAATAATATAAATAGATAAATGTTGCTTTCATAGTAATAAATATGACTGATCATTGTAAGAATACAATACTAAACGTTGGTGACAACGTTGGTGTAATAAATATGACTGGTCATTGTAAGAATACAATACTAAACGGTGACAACGTTAGTAACCAACGTTTAGCAAGATTGCATGGATCGTAAAGGCGTTGCGGCTACGTCCCAACCACCCTCGTGCCCAATATGTGCTTCTAAAAGAATACTAAGAAACTATGGCGAGTGCAGGAATTTTATTGTAATACAGGAATCTGTATAAAATTTAATGATTGTAAAAAAAAAGTAACAAAAACGACATGGGTTAATTTCTCGGAACTCTGAAGTTTGAAGCCGTCGAAAGTCTTCTTAGCACTTTCGTGTTTACACGCATTTAACAACCAAAACTAGGACCTCCGGAAAGCCAATGTGAATTGTACGACTCAAACAATATCCATCATTTTTCATCGGTGGGTACACGCGCCGTATCGCAAGCCGAAATTTTGGTCGATGTGAAATAGGTAAATTGATCCAGGATTTCATAGACATCGCGTACAGGACTCAATCGTATCAATAAAATTTCATAAACATTTTATAGAATATTATAAAATTTAATAATTTAAACAAAATTTTAATAAAAATATTTAAAAATTTATTTCTCACATGTCAGAATCAATTACCCATTAACAAAAAGAGAACAAGCGATATTTTAGGTAGAAGAGACAATTTGAATATAAAGATAAAATCATAAATTAGTTACTATGAAAAAGTTTTTTTTTTAATTTTGGGCGGAAGCATGATTCTTATTAATTTAGTCAAGTTTTTTGGTAAGTATTTTAATTAATTAAATGCACTATTCCAGAATTTGTTTACAACTAAATAATATTAAAAAAAGTAACCTTATAATCTGCAAAAAAGAAACAGGGTGTTCGTACTTCGTATGGTCTAAACTTGAGATTTTGTACAAATGCATCAAATTATTTGTTCTTAATATTCTATTTTAACCTTATTATAAAAAAGTTGGATGTCAGAATCACATGAAAGCAACGTTTGAAACCTGGCTATTGAATTGAAGGTTTTATTGGTTATCGATTTAATCGGTTCAACCATCGGTTGAACTGATGTCACGTTATAATTATGTAATAATTATATTTAATTATATATAATATTAATAATATTAAAAAATAAAAAATATACTAAAAAAATATAAAAAATTATTGAATCAGTGGTCTGACCGATCAATTGATCAATTTTAATCAATTCTTACTGCTTCAATTGAGAACTGATTTTTAAAAATAAACCGAAAGGTCAACCTGGCCGGCCCGTCCGGTTTTCAAAACGTGCATGGAAGTGATGGGTTAGAGGCCTCGACTCCTTTTATATATTGGTGCCCTGGTTATTGAACTTTGAACCCCATTAAAGAACAGCAAATAGATATACCAGAAATAAAAAGGTAAAGAAGAAGAAGGTAGTCATGGCAAAACCACACGTTACCTTGGAGGTTGGCTACGACGGCGTCGCCGTTATAACCATCTCGAACCCTCCCGTCAACGCCTTGGCTCTTCCAGGTATCTCTCTCTGCGGTTTGATTAATGATGGTGATGTCATGTTGCCTGTCTTTAGTTGGCCGTTGATTCAGGTTGCGGTGGCTTTTTGTTTTTGGTGCAGTTATCGTCGGACTCAAGGAGAAGTTCGACGAAGCTACAAGGAGAGATGACGTCAAAGCTATCGTTTTAGCTGGTTAGTATTGAGCTTTTCTTTTCTTTTCTGCTTTTTTCCTTCTTTTGGTTATTTGATGGCGAAGAAATGAGTTGATTCGTTGGTTGATTTGATTTTGGTTGTGATTTTGAAGGCAAGAGTGGGAAATTTTCTGGCGGCTTCGACATCAATGTGTTCCAGAAGGTTCATGAGACTGGTATGAGCTGCAGAGCATGTATGCAAGCATGTCAGATTGTAACTTTGGCTTTTTGGACTCTCACTTCTTTGTTATTGTTATTTTGGCAGGTGATGCCTCACTTATGCCTGATGTGTCCGTTGAGCTTGTGGTCAACACTATTGAGGGTACGTATCTACTTATTTGATTATAGTCCTCGGCATAAAATTGTGCCCTGGGATTGGGAATTTGACTCAGTGAGATTTGATATTTCTTTTTAAGTTGATGGTTTGTGACTTTGGCTACTCCAGATTGTAGAAAGCCTGTTGTTGCTGCCGTGGAAGGATTAGCGCTTGGAGGCGGCTTGGAACTTGCATTGGTTCGTGACTTTTGTGGACTCTGTTTTTGTTTATTGTAAACAGTGTCTTTGGAGATCTAGTAATCGAGGTTTGAGCTCTTACAGGGATGCCATGCTCGCATTGCTGCACCAAAAACTCAACTTGGCTTGCCTGAATTGACGCTCGGAGTTATTCCAGGTTTTGGAGGTAGGCCTGCTCTTTAATAAGAGTTGTTTCATTCAGCTGTTAAATTATGGATATGTGTGTTTATGAATTTAAATTTTGACATTTCAAGGAACTCAACGTCTTCCCAGGCTTGTAGGGTTGTCAAAGGCCATTGAGATGATGCTGGTAAATCTTCTTTCCATATTATGGATAAATATTTTGTACTTGCGTTCTGTCTCCTATTATGGTAGTACGCCATGGCATGCAAGTACAAAGAATGTGGGAAGAAGAGTGGTAATTTAGAAATGGCTTAGGTATGCCTTTGTCGAAGTTAGTATCTGGCAGTCAAAGTTAAAGGAGAATTGCATCTTGGAAAAGGAAAACATGTAATAACATTTTCCCCTGTTAAGTTTTCTGTTGGAATTAATGAACCACAGGGGTGGTTTCACTTCCAGTAGTTGCTAGACTGTGTGACTCAGCATGTATCCTTCATGTTATGAACCTGCTTGAGAATCTTGTTCTTTGTTATAAATTGTCATTGTTAATTCTCTTTTTTCTGTTAATACTAAAGATCCCGTTTAATTTAACGGGTTCAATGCTCTTCAAGATATGATTGCCTGATGTAGACTAAGTTGCTTGCAGTCTTCCAAACCAATAACATCCGAAGAAGGGAAGACACTAGGTTTAGTTGATTCTCTTGTGCCTTCTCAAGAGCTGCTGAATGTGTCTCGCCAATGGGCTTTAGACATTGCAGACAGGCGCAAACCATGGATCCGTACTCTTCACAGGACTGATAAGATTGGTTCCCTATCTGAAGCACGTGAATTACTGAAAGCTGCAAGGCAACAAGCAAGGAGGACTGCTCCAAACTTGCCCCAGCATCATGCATGCCTGGATGTAATTGAAGAAGGAATAGTTCATGGAGGATACAGTGGTGTTCTGAAGGTACCTTTGGGTTTAATTTGTTCTGATCGGTCCTATATATATGATTCCCTTGGTAGCTGTCTTCTTTCTTCACTAGAGAGTGCTTGATTTTCCTTTGGTATGTCAATATGTTATATGCTGGATTTAGGATTGAACAATTAATGCATTGTGTTGCAACAAAACGTCTACACGCACATCCAGTCATACATAATAGTGGATGATTACTGTTGCAGGAGGCCAAAGTATTCAAGGATATAGTCTTGTCAGACACTGCGAAAGGTCTTGTTCATGTATTTTTTGCCCAGCGTGCAACATCAAAGGTACTGCATGTATCAGCCATTATATACATTTTGAAGTCAATTCCTACCGTACCTGAAGCTTTTAGGACTTTGTGTTCTCCAGAATTTTTTTTCACCATATATTAAACTTGTATGAAAATTTCAAAAAATTTGGATAAGCGTCGCTATTTCCATCAAAATTGTGCTGCTTTCGTATTTTAATACAATTTAATTGAACACATGTCAATTTCATTTCTACCATTGCTTTTAACCCAAATTTGGTGCCCTGTTGAATGTTTAATTGTTGCAAAGAAATATGTTCACTAAATTTGCAAAAAGAAAAAAGAAATATGTTCACTAGGTTGTAAATGTGAATGTGAAATCTCATATACATGTATTCATCGTGGATTTAACCTTTCCTTTCACATTCATTTCACTTATTTTTGTCTCTTTAAATGTTTCCCCTTAGCTAGTTTTTGTGTTTATAATTTTAATCTGACATCTCTCTAAAACAAAAATTTAAAAAGTCTAGATAATGTTTTCTGTAGCAGATATCTTCTAAGGCTTGTGCTCGTTGTCCGAGCTCTTGTTTATCCAACTTCTTTACTTTGGCAGGTGCCCAATGTAACTGATATTGGTCTGAAACCGAGGCATATCAAGAAAGTTGCTGTTATTGGTGGAGGCCTAATGGGTTCTGGCATAGCTACTGCTTTAATTGTTAGCAATATATATGTTGTACTCAAAGAAGTCAATTCTGACTATCTTCTCAAGGGTAAAAAAACAATAGAAGGTAGGGATTTATCATGGATTTGAACTCTTATGTTATTTAGAGAACTTGGCCTCCAGTTATGTCGGACTTTGTCCAGTGAATCAGAAGCTCCAGTTATGTTGGTCATCCAGGAAAATGTCCCTGCTTAAAGTAGTTTATGTTTCATTTTGCGCACAGTATTTCTAAATACAAATAGTTCAACACTTTAAGCTGTTTACTTGTGGGCTATGACCGGGGAAAGAAACCTAATTTATTAAGAAGATGGAATCATAATCTGAAGCCTTTTGGATAAAGAGCTTGATTCTGCATAAAATATTGATTACTGATTACTGATTACTGATTGCGTTGTCATTTGCCTTTTCTTTTCTTTTTGATGTTAGAGAAGCTCAGTAACTCTGTTTCATATGGCAGCCAATATTCGAAGTTTAGTGAGTAGAGGAAAGTTGACACAGGACAAGGCAAATAAAGCCCTTTCAATGCTCAAAGGTGTATTGGACTATTCAGAATTCAAAGATGTGGACATGGTCATTGAGGTGAGCTTGTCTTAAATCTCAATTTCTTAAATCCACAGTGTTATAGTAACTGTTTGGAGTCTTCTAGAGTCATGGCCTAGCACGTTAATTCATTAGTTATTGTGCATTTTTGTTTGTATTACTTGTAGCTCTTTGTGTTGTGGTACTTGGTATCTCTTTGTTCCATGATGTGGAAATAAAATACAAGAATTACAATCTTAGTCCAGAGTTCAGCTTTCTGTTAAAGCTTGTTTGTTGCATCGATGTGCAGGCAGTTATTGAGAGTGTTCCCTTGAAACAAACAATATTTAGTGAAATTGAGAAGGCCTGTCCTCCTTATTGCATTTTGGCAACAAATACATCCACTATTGACCTCAATTTAGTTGGTGAGAAGACCTCCTCACAGGATCGGATCATTGGTGCACATTTTTTCAGGTTACAATCATCTTTCTTCTTTATTTGTTTGTATACATCATCTGCACGATCATTCTATTGTCTTTTGATAGCTCTTGAGCGTAAGTTTCATGTATCTTCAATCAACTTCACATAATTCTAGTTGGATCTTCACAGAAAATTTCTTCCTATATATTGAGTTACCACTTCAACTCTATATATAATGAATTGTGACAACAGATGCAAATGTTAATTTACTTTGAAACATTGGGGAGGAGGCATAACTCTTCTAACCAATCTAAAGCATCGTTCATTGAATCAGTAGAAAGGGTGAATATTCAAATGTTTTGGTACCTGTCTGATGTAAATAATCCAAACATTGATTTGGCTGTCTTTTTTCTAAACTTTGGTTGGAATAGGGAGGGCATTGTGGCTTCAGTGTTGTAAACTCTTCCTAAGATGGAGAATTATAAAACTGCAAAGAGAAGAGTATTATCAGAGATAGAACTTATGATAATTCTTTACAAGCCTTTCTCCGGTTAGAATAATATCTTAGGCGAATCAGTAACAATTTCTAAAGGGTGTTTAATTTATCATTCTTCTCTGAACTATTCAACCTTTTTCGAATTACCATCCTAGTTTCACTTAAAGCTCCATCTATACTTTGGTCTTAATGTGTACAGTCCTGCTCATGTGATGCCTCTTCTGGAGATTGTACGGTCTAATAAGACTTCTGCACAAGCAATTCTAGATCTCATGGCAGTTGGGAAACAAATAAAGAAAGTCCCTGTCGTGGTGGGTAATTGTACTGGTTTTGCAGTCAATCGGACATTCTTCCCCTATACGCAAAGTGCACATCTTCTAGTTAATTTGGGCGTGGACATTTTCAGAATCGACAGGCTGATCGGCAGCTTTGGCCTCCCCATGGGTCCTTTCCAGTAATAACCTTTCCTTGATGTTGTTCTTTCCTTATGCATGTCATACGGCTTCCAGGCATACATTTTTAGGCAAATTGTGGTCTTTCTCAATCTAATTAATGCCATGAATTATTCCTTGCAACTAGCAAAGTTTCAAGTCCCGACGAGTGATTGGCCATAGTATTATAAATTGCTTCTGCCTTTGTTTAGTTACAAGTATAAATTGTATGATACATTTGCAGGCTTCAGGATCTGGCTGGTTATGGAGTTGCTGTTGCAGTTGCGAAGGAATTTGGTAGTGCATTTCCTGATCGTACATTCCGGTCGCCATTAGTTGACCTCTTAATAAAAAATGGACGCAATGGTAATTGTCATTCTGTTTTTGTTTGAACCATATTGCATGACATCTTTATGTCATTGAAAGATGTGAATTTATTTACACTTGCCTCATGTCAGGTAAAAATAACGGCAAGGGGTACTACTTGTATGAGAAAGGAAGTAAGCCAAAGCCTGATCCTTCAGTGCTACCAATCATTGAGGAGTCCCGAAGGATTGCTAATATCATGCCTAACGGGAAGGTACTTCTGTTTGTTCAATCTTACCGCACATTTGCAATCTACCTTATTGCCTTAGGACGACAAAAATGTGTCAATATGCATATGTTATGCAGTCTTGCGTAAGATTTTACATCAGTAACCTCAGTATAAGACGATTAATGCAGGCATACTGAATTATGTTTGCAGCCTATAAATGTCACTGACCAAGAGATTGTGGAGATGGTCCTCTTTCCAGTGGTGAATGAGGCTTGTCGTGTTCTTGATGAGGGAGTGGTAGTTCGAGCGTCAGACCTTGATATTTCTTCTGTTCTTGGAATGAGTTTTCCCTCTTATCGGTGGGTGCTTTAATCAATGCTCACGTTTCACCATGTCTAGTTGATCTGTTAAGGATTATATCTTTCACAAGTTACTCTATTTGGTTATGGTGCATTCACTTGGCACAGTTTTAAATTATATCATGTCAAAATTCTGCTTTGTCTGTGGTCAATGCAGTTTAATGTAGCTCTGTGTTCACCACAGTTGTGCAAGTTCCCTTGCTTGCATATGAGTAAAACATTATATTCCTTTCGCACATGATTATACGCCATCACTGGAATAAGCCAACCACGTAAGTCACACTTGTAAATATCCAAAAGGGCACTTAGGCCACATTTTCAAGAGAGAGAGCTTTGAGGCATAAGATTCAGTTTGTTATTTTTTTGGGTCACTATCCTTTGCCGTTGGGGAACAAATGACAGGATTCTGAAGATATAATTGTTGCGGCTGAGATATTGAGTACTTGAATTAGGACTCTGAAAAGGGACCCTTTTGCCATTAATTTCGAAGTTTCCGTTCTTGCTATTTGATATGTGGATTCCTCTTCCCTAGTTTGAATGTCATTTGCGACACAATGTTGCTCACGGAATAGTTTATCCTTTGCAGTGGGGGAATTGTCTTCTGGGGAGACTCAGTTGGGCCAAAACATATATATTCCAGTTTGAAGAAATGGTCTCAAGCATATGGTGACTTCTACAAACCATCAAGGTATTTGGAAGAAAGAGCAGCTAAAGGCATTCTTTTGGTAAGACCAATATCCTTTCTACTTGTTTGATTCCTTTGTGCATCTAAGACATTAATTGGACATTGATTCCCTGCAGAGTGTACCTGCTTCGTCATCTACAGGATCAAAATCACGTTTGTAGGCCACAATTGCTTGTTGGGTCTTCAGACGTCAAGGCAAAATCAGCCATCAGCTTATTGCATTTGGAAACGCCGTAGGCCACAAGTGCTTGTTGGGTCTTCGGACTTCAAGGCAAAATCAGCCATCAGCTTATTGCGTTTGGTAACTCCCAAGTCCCAACAAGTACAAGCAATAAATTTCTGTTTCTAGTATTTGTTTATTCCCAGTATTTCTTGGAATCACGACTAGTTATTTGTAATCGATACATGAGTTGTTTTGAAACATTAAATAAAAATTATATATGCTCATTCTGGAACCTTAACAACTACTGATCATCACGAAAGCTTTGGTTGTTTTGTTGTTTGAGCAACCCTCCTCTCCCAGGATCCAAGACCCTGAAAGAACGCAAAAGCTCTGTGGGTCTCAGATTTCGTACTACAAGTTCCCTATTCCCACTTACGAGGGTTTATGATTATCATACGAATGCTGACAATTCTTTTTCTTCTCAAGTTACTCTATATCTAAGAAGCGTAGACATGGACACGGACATTAGGACACACCAACTTTTAAAATTTGGTGGACACGGACATGATATATATATATATTATAAAATTTCAAATTAAGAAAAAAATTCAGAATTCATAATATGATATATATTGATTGATGTATTTCAAAACTTTCAACATATTGGTAGTTCATATATGTTTGATATTTTATAAGCCCCTCTAAAAAATCATGAAGCATATATTCTATGGAACATATATTTCATTAAGTAATGTCCAAGCAATTTTTAGAAGTGTCTGAGTTGTATCTACCGTATGTTAGTGAGTGTCCGACATGTGGACACGACTTCATTTTACTGTGCCCGTGCTACATAGCTCTATATTGATTTTGGTCATGACAGATAATCAAATTGATTTCTGTTAACAAAACAAGTCAAAGCTTATAAAGATGTGGCATATCAGCTAGGATGATTGTAGTATCATTTTACGAGGACTATGGTATAACAATCTATTTGGGCTCCGTTTGATTGGCGGGAAAATAAAGTGAATTTAAAATATAATTCTTCAGAAAATAAATTTATGAAAGGTAAAGATATTCACATGTCTAAATACTTATAAGAATTTTAATAAGAAAGTTGGTTGGATTCTTATTATAATGTTTATTATGTAATAGTATTTCATGGAATGTAACTTAATTTTAACTTCTATTTTTAATTACATCCTTACAAACCGAATAAGAATTAAATTCGTTAAATAAGAATAAATATGGAACCTGAAGATTGTGATTGAAATTTCTGAACAAAAATATTCAAAATTTAATAACAGGAGAACAATAAGAATTGTTGAAGACAGTATTGTGAATATCGGTACATACCGAACCAAAACTGGCATGAAATAAAAAATGAGTCGTATTGGGTTTAAATACTGGTCGGTACGGGCCAAATATTAGCCGATACCGAAAATTTAAAAAAATATTTCCCTTCTTCCTTCTTATCTCCCCTTCCTCCTTTTTTTTCAAAGTTTTTTAATTAGTTATTTTATTTATTTCAACTTTTATAATTATTATGAATTTTTGTTTTTAAAAAATAAATAAATATTTTTATTACTAATAATAATTATAAATTAAATAAAACTTAAAAATAATTTATTTTATTTTTAATTTTATTAATATTTTATTTAATATTTATTAATAAAGTATTACTAAAAATATTTTATTTTTTAAAAAAATAATTTAAAAATTATTATTTATAAACTAATATTTATTTTATGTATTTTAATTAATAAATCAAAATTTATTTGAAATTTATATATTTTAAAAATATATTTTAAATTTAATTATATTAATTAATTATTATTAAATTAAAAATTAAAATAAAATTGTGATTATTATTTATTATTATGATTTTTGGAGACAGTTTTATAAAAAAGTTGTCGTAGAGTTAGAAGAGAAGGAAGAGTTAAATTGACTAGTGTATTTTTAAGATTAAATTTATGAGGAAAGTAATCTAAATACTAAGATATTTATAAGTATCTAAACATATAAATATCTTTACTTTCTACGTATTTATTTTCTAAAGAATCAAATTCTAAATTAACATTACTTTCCTGCCAACCAAACAGGATTAGAGAGTGTTGGAATTTAGAATCCAAGTAAAGTGTTACTACTTTCCTTAAATTAGAAAAGTTTTTACTTTTCTAATTAATCAAAAAAATAAACCAGACATAATAATATAAATTTTAAGAAAAAATTTACTTTCCCAAACAAAAATTCATGCCAACCAAACAAGGCCTTGATGTTTTCCTACGTGGCCTTTATTTGAGAATCATCGTTTATCAAATTAAAGGAAAAGGACATGGTTAATGATAGTTTAATAGGGAAAAGGATATTAATTTATCCCATTTGGATGAATAAAAGTTTTCTAAACTACAAAAAAGGCTATATCGTTGGGCAAAGATAATAGATCTATCTATTAAGATTTGCACCTTCAAGTGGTTTTCCTATCAATAAATTGTTATGTACGCTTAAAATATTTATAAAGTATTATCAATAGAGAGAAATAATTTGTTAAATCTGTTAATATAATTAGTTTATATTTATAACTTAAATTTAAATTATTAATTAATTAAACAATTTATTCTAATTATAGTTTTATCGGGGGGAAAAAAAAAAGAGTTAGGCTTCTGAAGATGCAACTAAAATCCTTTTCTAAATTTACGAGAGTAGGCCTCGGTGCGATGGTCCAAGGCTGTAGGCCTAAGACCGAGTTTTCCTCTTTACCAACAGCCCATTTTATAGTTTAGAACTAGTTCAGTCTAACATGAAACCCATATCGGTAAAGAGAGCAAGAGGTGGAAAGAGAAATTGCTAGAAATAGAAGTCTGGAAACCGTTTCAAAGCATACCTTTCTCGGCCTTTTGGCTAAGATCAAGTGTAGTATCTGTTCTTATCAGTTTAATATCTGATACG
>JANZLX010000008.1:3799726-3823249 GCA_025531955.1 Erythroxylum orinocense | reverse complement strand
TTACTTTCAAAATTAACCTTTAATTTCTCCCACATTTTAATTACATAGATTATATTTTCAAGGCACTTTAATATGTAATTAATAAGGGTATATCAGATATTTCATTAACTTTCATAATAAATATGCATCCCCTAAAACGACACTTATTATGAATCGGAGGGAGTAAATAAATAAATGAGAACAATCAATTTGATTTAAATTAGTAACGATAACAGATCAAATTGAATTGATTCAAAAATTTTAGTTTAAGTTAACTTATTTTAATTTATTAATTTTAACTTAGTTTAATCTATTTTTATGATTATTTTAATTTTAAATAATTATCAAAATTGAACTAAATTAACCAATTAACTTATATTGGTATTAAATAAATCACTTTTTTAATCTGCGTAACAACATGGTGCTCTTTGGTCCCCCGATCACGCCACGTTACAAAGGCGATCACATGAGTCCAAAAGACCAGAGACGACTGACGGCAGTCTCTAGAACTGCAGGGGGGACCACCACCCAGTTTTTGACGGATCCAAAATGACCAAATCGCCCCCTAATGATTAAACGACAGAACAGCTATCTTCGGGACCCGTCGCATTCTGATTAGCCACCCCTTTCTTCATGCAGGGAGAAACGTTTCGTATTCGTAGCAAACAAAGCACAGCCACAGTCCCGTGTTCTCGCAGCCGTGTTGCCTACGTCGGCCAATTCCAAAATAGACCTCAGCCATTCACTTTCCTTAAATCTTTTTAATCGAACCGATTTTACCCAACCTTAATTCATAATTAATTAAACTCTAATCAAACTACTGTCCGAAACTTATAGTTGAGAAAGATCCATCCCTGGGTACAAACTTCCTCATCTCTGTACCTTGGACACGCATGCCTCTCCCTCGCGCTCTCTAAATAAACCTCCACCGCCCCCAGCGCACGATAGCAAGAACGGTAGTTTGGTTGACGGCCTGCTGTTCTTCTTCTTCTTCTTGTAATATTATCATATTAAGCTGCTTCTATTACTTTTCTCTCGAAACTTATGTTTGTGTTCTTTCGAATTGGAAGAAAGAACCAAGTAACGGAAAATTTTATCTCGCGATTTCCTTTCTCGATCCTTGGTTGATCTCTGCGTGATCTGAACGAGACCAAGGTAATCTTTTAAACGCTGCGCGTTGGCTTCAAATGCCGTTTTAATGCAACTGTCTTGTTTGATTTCCTTTCGAGTATGAGGCCGGTCGTATTATTTTGTTTGATTGCCGATAAAGTGTAGAAAGCAAAGTAATATTACTGATTAAACGTCGGTTCCTGCTTATACTACGAAGATGTAATAGAAGGAGCGAGTTTTTGATGTAGTGCACTTGTATGCTATTTGAATGTTCACGTTAATTTGTGGTTCTCAAGACAGAGATTGGCCGGAAAGTGTAGTCTTCTTGTGTTTCTAATTGTTTGTAGATGCTTGATCGAGTGTATTTCACTTTGTTTTAATGTAATTTGCGTCTTATTCTTTGCTTGATCATCAGTACTTTAATGCATGCTGCATCCTCTCTACGATGTGTCCTCTCTTCTCTTTTGTACTTACGATCCTTTTCTGTATTTAGTAGTTTGGTCAATAGGCTGATAATCAATAGAAAATAGTTCTGGTACTAAATAAATAAAAACCGCAAGATTTAAATTTCTGTTTGTTTCTATTGGTACTCCTTTATGCACGAGATCATTATTTTCTGACTGATTAAGCTTCGGTGGGAAAATATGGATTAAAAGAAAACTTAATTAATCGAAATGAGGTTCACTGGAATTGCCCTGTGTTGTTTTTGGATGATAGACTGGCTCCGCTATTAACATGTGGGGACAACGTGAATCATGCTCGATGTACAAAAGAATGACATCGAGGGACTACTCAGATTCGGATGATGTAGAACATAACTCAGGTAGATCCATCTATTAACTCAGATTCAGATGATGTAGAACATAACTCAGGTAGATCCATCTATTAAGCTTCAAGAGGTTCCCTGTACATTTAGTCAAGTGAGAAGTGATATTTAGAATTCATATCTATTGCATGTTTTGTATTAGTTCACTTTAATAGTCACTTGAGATTTATGTCATCTGCCAGTTGTTGAGTTCCTCTGCTCCATCGCTATTTTAAAGTTTTACAATTTGGTTGACATAACGTTTGGGCTTGATTCTCGTATGTTCTTTTAGATCTTTTGCAGAGCAATCTGGATTTTGAAACGACAAATCCTTCATGGAAGCTTTCTTTTCCTCATGTGCTGGTGGCAACCATATCATCCTTCTTATTTGGTTACCATGTTGGGTTTGTGCACCTTCTTGGACTTGCTCTTCGTAGACTACTCTTTATATATTTTTATAATCATTATTTGTATCTTATATGTGCTGAACTATGTTTTAGATTCTCATTTATTGTGGTTGATTGTTTCAGTGTGGTAAATGAACCGCTTGAAAGCATCTCCTTTGATCTTGGATTCAGTGGCAATACCTTGGAAGAAGGTGATCCAGTGTGAATACTTTTGCATTTCATTCTACATGTGGCTTTTCACTAAGATCTACTGCTCATTTTTCATATCAAATGTAGGCCTTGTGGTCAGTACGTGTCTCGGTGGTGCCCTTATTGGATCTTTGTTCAGTGGTTGGATAGCTGATGGGATAGGACGACGTAGAGCATTTCAGATTTGTGCTTTGCCCATGATTATCGGGGCTTCTATGAGGTACTGTGAAGTAAACCCTTCTGGAATGATGAATTCTAGGAATGTGCTTCTTTTATTGCATTTCTTGGAACATTAAGTTCTTAACTCCTACATAGGTTATTGATTTCTGCTGTATTCCTGCAAGTGGAAGTTCTTAGAATGATGATAACATATGTAGTACTGAAAGCGAGGACCTTTCACCTTATGGTCAAAAACTTCTTGTTTTTCAGTTAGGGATGTCCTGAAAATTCAATCAGCAACCTTAGAAATGGCTTTTCCCAACTTCATCCTCTTGGTCTTGGATGAGGTTGGAAATGATTCACAATATGTTGGTCGATTATCAAATTGGATCAAGCTGTATATACAGGATTTACTTGTACAAACACCACAGAAGGACAATCTCTTTCACATTATTAATCTCTTATTCTTTTCGGCCATATTGTTATATTAACTTTTTACATTATTTATCTTAATGATCATTGATCATTACTGCATAAAGAATAGTCCTCCTCATGCAACTTATAGTTCTAACACGTTCTTTAACTGATTCCGCGTACATATGAATAAATGATGTCCATTTCAGTGCATCAGCGAAGACTTTAACTGGTATGCTTCTGGGAAGATTGTTGGTGGGAACTGGAATGGGCCTTGGCCCCACAGTTGCAGCTCTTTATGTGACTGAGGTATGTTAACTGTTATCCCCAGCGGAATATGTGCTGTATTGTCCCTTCTGCATCAGAAAAATGTTTCATTTTATATCTATTTGGCATATTCGTCACAAACAGGTATCACCCTCCTTTGTAAGGGGTACATATGGAAGCTTCATCCAGATTGCAACATGTCTAGGACTTATGGGGGCTTTGTTTGTAGGAATTCCTGTGAGACAAATTGCAGGCTGGTAAGGGATGTACAAATAGAGCCATGCCATGTATTGTCAGCATGTTATTCATAGATATTTTATTTCTTATCTGAAACATTCACGAGCAGGTGGCGCATGTGTTTCTGGGTATCTGTTATTCCCGCTTCCATACTTGCTTTTGCTATGCTCTTCTGCGCAGAGTCTCCACATTGGCTGTACAAGGTTTGTTCCCTTTACATTCATGTGCTTTATTTGTCTTCAGCAATGTACTGATTTCCTGCACTGGAGAAGGAGAGATGCTTTTGGAACCTAGATTTTCTACACATAAGTCATGTGTTCTTCAAGTTGAAATGAGAAAAACATGTTTATGTTGAGAAAATATGTTCCTCACCTATCTTAATATAACAATGTTCTGTCTCGTTCTTCTCTATTTTTCTCTGTGAGTTGTACTCATTGTACTCACACATGCACATTGAGTTCTTTTTATTTGGTCAGTCTTGATACCAAATTGTATGTCTGCTCATCTTGCATGAAATAATCCATATAGAAATAGTATCTGCTGTTTTCAGATTCCCATAGTTCCTATATTTTTTTGGGTACAGAAAGGTAGAATTGCCGAAGCTGAAACTGAATTTGAGAGGCTGTTAGGTGGAGCACATGTCAAATTCGCGATGCAAGAGTTATCTAAATTAGATAGAGGGGATGAGGTGGAATCTGTCAAATTCACAGATCTGCTTTATGGTCGCCATTTCAGAGGTAGTGATATTTTGAAATTTTGGGTGTAATCTGACAGGCTTTGTGAGTATGGTTGATACTTTTTGGTTGACCATTAACAGTGGCTGTTACTATTATGACTTCATATTTGTTTCCTGCTTCATTTTGTCTTGTTTCTTTCGCTTTGTTATTCACGTGTTCCTTTTGCAGTTGTTTTTATTGGGTCAACCCTATTTGCTTTACAACAGCTATCTGGTATAAATGCTGTATTTTATTTCTCCTCAACCGTGTTTAAAAGCGCTGGTGTCCCATCAAATATGGCAAATGTCTTTATTGGAATCGCCAATCTTTCGGGTACCAATTATTTGATTGCTTTTTCTCCCTTGTGAATGTTGATTATTCATTGTTGCCATTTTTCTTTTGAATAACTCACGGCAATTGCCTTCAGGATCCATTATTGCTATGGCTTTGATGGACAAACTAGGAAGGAAGGTGCTACTCCTTTGGAGCTTCCTCGGAATGGTGAATTTTAAATACATGCTCTTAGAATTTAATTTACTTGTGGCATCAGTGACATGTTGCTAGCATATATAAAGAAAAGCTTATTTTTCTACCACGCAGCATATGCCTTTTTAAATGAATGATATTCTGTGAATGATATTCTGAACCTGACTTCTATTCAATGAACATTCTGCAATGTCAGGCCATCTCCATGGGACTTCAAGTTGCTGCTGCTTGTTTTTCTACGTTGAACTCTGGAGTTTTCTACCTATCTATCGGTGGCATGCTAATGTAAGTGCTCTCTTTTTCATGTTTAAGATGATCAGATATTCTCACAACTTATGTCCCTGTTACTTGCTTATCAGGCCGCTAGGGAAATTAAGATTGCTTTTTATTTATGCTTATAGTCCATTTGTTTCCAAGATATTTTCCTTTTCATTTACAGACAGAATCAATGGAGAACCTAAATTGGATAAATTAAGGAAGGACATGTTTTGAGATCCGATATAGAATTTGAATTTGAATTCCAAGTCTGATGTTTACCATAATTATACATGTAATCTAGTGCTTAGGATTATGATGACTTCTATGGTCTTGTAATGGAATTTTTTTTTACTCAAAATATAATTCTTTGGTGCTACCATAACAATCGAATAACTTCATTCCAATTTCTGTGAATTTTATAGCGAAATGAAATTTCAATTGCGATAGTCAGACAACAGAGTTACGACTGACAACCTCATTCAGGTTCTGAGAGTCCGAAACAAAACAGAAATCTTGCCATCGTCTTCTCCTGATAAAATTTCATTTGTCGAGGTTGTTACTGTTATATCATGTATCCAGGAATGAGAATTGAAAAAGAAAAAAAGACATTTGATAGGCAGGCAGCAGGCGTTTTGATTCACTCTCAATTAATCACGACAGGGCTATGCATTTCTAACAGATGAAAGATATTTCTTTCTCCATTAAAAATGCCAGGACTAGGGGCCATAATGAGGAAATTTTCTTTTCAGGTTTGTCTTTACATTTGCTTTAGGAGCTGGTCCAGTTCCAAGTCTCCTACTACCAGAGATCTTCCCCAGTCGAATAAGGGCAAAAGCTATGGCAGTCTGTTTGTCTGTGCATTGGGTAAGTCCCTGCTTTCCTTTCATCATTGGTATATAGGTATCTATTGTTTCGTGCAAAGCTTTAATAGAAATCTGAATTATGACAATTTGATACCGTAAAGACTTTATCTGGACCACAAAGTTCATTATTTTGGGTACATCCAGAAAACAAACCTTACAATCTACTCTTGCATCTTTGGAGCTAAATAAATGTCTTATTTATTGGAGATACAACTGGCACTCTTTCGACAGGTGGTAAATTTCTTTGTGGGGTTGTTATTCTTGCGTCTACTGGAGGTATTGGGACCAAAATTCTTGTACACTATTTTTGCGACTTTTTGTTTGTTGGCTGTGGCTTTTGTGAAAAGAAACGTGATGGAGACCAAAGGAAAATCACTCCAAGAAATTGAGATAGCTCTTCTACCCCCAGAATAAGAATTCTCTCGTCCAATGATTTATCAGTTTGTTCCAAGCTGCCTTGAAGTTCTAACTGATGGGAATGAATTGGAGGAAGATAATAGATTAGATGGGCACAAGAAGAACAAGTTTTAAATATCAGTTTCGTTATGGATATAGACGTGTTCTGGCGTTTGTTGATCTACCGCAATAGCGTGAAGAAATTCTACAGGAGAGCATCTCACAGGTCCTCAATCACCTGTATAATCTAGGAACTAATGATTATTATTCACTTATTATTATTACATGTGGACAATTTTGCAGCTCATTTAAAATGTTGAATTGCTTACGAAAACTTGCTACCCTGTTGTTTGCTATTGGTTTGAATTCTACGTTCGGTTTATTTCTCAATCTTTTGCCATTTGACTGTTAGTAACAAACTTAATGTCCAAGTTCCCACATTTATCGTCGAAACGTTACCAGTCGGAGTCGGACGAATCTGCTGCAGCCCCCGCGGCCCAGGTGAACTTCAACAAGCTCAACCTAACCGTATTAAAATGTAACGACGGTGAGGTACGAGTCATTGAAAGTATTACCTAGTTAAATTTTGAACTTAGTAAATGAGAAGATAATCACGTCCCATTTCGAGCTTCTTGTAATGTTATCAAAAATGAAGTAACTTGTATACAAAAACGACTAGAAAACAAGCTAGCTATACCTTTTTATCCCGTGCCACAAACTACAACTTAATTTATACTTTACTACCAATGACAAGGTTGAGAGAATGATCGATTCCCTCCAAGCTTCGACCAACCAGTTCGTGAGATGAAAATTAACTGTTTCCTAGTTACTGAGGCTAATATATAACACATAAAAGCAAGCAAATCTTAAATTTCAATGTTCTGTCAGCACCATCCAAATGTCATATCTTGGGGGTCTACAGTGGAGGATGGGTGTTCTTTTTGTGGTCGTCCATTGCATTCTACGCAACACAACCTCCACACATGATGCTCCTGCAATTGTTAAACAAAAAAACCAAGCACACTGGCAGATCAGTGGACTACAAATGTGTACTTAGTCTATAATGATTCTACAGGTCTTGGTTGCAGGTTTCATAATATGCAAAGCATTTGAGACTGATGCTTGGTGATGGTAAGATAAAGAGGACTACCCATTTTGCCATATGAATCTAGTTTGTATTATTTGAGGCAAAGGTCTATGGGATGCTTAACTTGCATTAAAATATTGCTGCCACAGGACTTCCTTTGAACATTTACAGTTTAAATCAAGGTGCATATTATCATGGTGAATTAGGGGATTTGCTAGTTATGGGAGCCATTGTTGTTAGTTAACGAAAATCTCATTCATTTATATCCTAGCCTTGGAACTGGTATTGTTTATTTTCCTTCTAAATGCACTATAGTTCATGAACACATCCAAGGTATTGAAGAAGTAGAAGTACTAACGCAATTGCTCGACCAGAACTTCGATGCCTTCTTTTACTTTCTAGTTCTCTCCTCCTTGGAGGTTGAAGAACAACCTTGATTGCGGTATCAAAAACAGCTTTGACGTTCTGCGTAATCACTCAAAAAATCAGACTAGGGATTATAACCAATGAAAGAACCTCTAGAGGATACACTATTTAAAGATTCTTGAATTTCTAATTTTCATCGTGAACTACCTGCTGGGTCTTGGAGCTGCATTCAATGTATGCTGCTGCACCAATCTGTTTCCTTAGTTCCTCTCCCTGATTATAAAAGCTGGATTTAGTTGAAGACTGATATGCGTACCATTTTTCTCCCTGATATGAACCAATTGCGAAGGAAACCAAATGTATTTTACACATACCTGAGCGGATGTTATGATATTAGGATTCATAGGATCACAAATGTATCCTCTGTCATCACGAAGATCTGTTCAAAGGTAAACATATTATCATTATGGTGAAAACAAATGGTTGATGCACAAAACCAATTTGCATCATCACATTACAAATGTTGCAACTTGCTCACCTAGTTTAGTTCCAACAAGAACAATTGGAACATTTGGTGCAAATCGACGAAGTTCAGGCATCCACTGATTGAAGATCAATTTAAATTCCAGTTAAATAAGGATCAAAAACAACCAAAGAGCAGATATTTCATCATGAGCACATTTCACCAGAAAAAAAGAGTTCTCAGGCCAGTTACAAAGCAAATGTCAGATCGGAATTTTAACTTGGGACGGTTGGTGGAACACACACAAGGAAATGGATAGTTGTAAAGGGACAAAACACAACAGCGGAGGAGGTCAGCATCATAAAAGTTCCTACCTTTTTTAGAACATTTTCGTAACTTGCCCTGCTAATTAATGAGAATGCCAACACAAATATATCTGCACCTCTGTAACTCAGTGGTCTCAGCCTGCTGTAATCTTCCTGACCTTTGATGGGTATAAGAAGAAAGGTTATAACTAATTTGATCGTAAACGAACCTACCACCAGCCTCTGTAATTACCACGAGCAGTAACTTCAAGAGCTTTCAAGTGAATGAATACTTAATAACATACCTGCAGTATCCCACAGTCCCAAATTGACAAAGTTTCCATCCACAGACACATTAGCACTGAAATTATCGAACACTGTGGGTATATAATCCTGCCAAACCAATGACATACACAGACAGGTAATTAAAAGTCAGAATCTTTGCCCAACGCATATGCTTAAAAACAATCCAACTCCAAACTCTGAGTAAAGTGGAGACCCTTCCAATGTCTCTTAACCAAACCCTTCTAATAAAAACAAATGCAATTGCAAAACCCGTAAAAGTTATAAACTTTCCTGAGATCCAGTTTGCGGACGAAAAGACCCATGTATAGAAATGTCTCAGTAATCCATAGATGACACAGAGACAAGCCAAAAACAGACAGAAAAAGAGATAGGCAAGGGTTGGATTCAATTGGGAATGTAGTTGTAAGACTTACTGTAGGGAACTTGTTACTAGTGTAACAAATGAGCATACAGGTCTTGCCAACAGCTCCATCTCCCACTGTAACACATTTAATGAACTTGGAAGCACTCATTTTTAGATCGAACAACCAGTTTGCTCGGGTACCCACTTCTTCTTTTAGCTAAAGATACTACCACAAGTGCGCTAAAACTCTATGGGAAGTGTTCATCCAAAGAAAGAAGATTCTTTGAAGTAAAAGCTTGAACAGAAGTAGTTAAAAAGAGGAAAAGAGGAAGGGGAAAGGGAAAGAGTGCATAAAGCCTAAACAGTTTCAGACTCTTCAAGGCAAGAAAGTAGACTAATTATAAAGAAAAAGAATTTTAAAGGTATGAGAGAGACAGAGGTTGTCCCGTAGTCAAAGGGTCCTCTGAACTTTATCGTCCCCCTCAGTAAGATTCAAAATCCAACAGAAATATTTTTTGAAACTCAGAGAAATAGCAATGAGAGGGAGGGAGGGACCTGTCCCTTTCTCAAGCGGCACTTTTGGACCTTTCTAAAGTTGGTTTCCAACCATGCAAACAAATATTTTTATATGTTCGTTGCTGTGTAGGAGCTTCTTTGTCTTTGGTAATGATGATAATAGTCTTAACTAAATCCACTTAAAACATTTAACTTCAGTGCTAAAAATGCAGCAAGATTTGCATGCAGAACGCAGACTTTTAATGTAAAGGATTGGAACAGAAGGTTGGATAAATTATAATTAGAATCAAACTTAGTAATTAAACAAGAAAAATGTAATTTAGGGACCACTTGAAAAGCTTAAGAGCCCCACTGGTGTCTGGAGTTATTAAGGAATAACATAAAAGAGTAAGATCTTTTGTTAGTGAAATGCTTGGTTTAGCACTAGTCGGATAAGAGCATCAACATGGCTAGGGTTGGTTGGAGCTTTCATTGCACATTTTTTGTAATAGAAGCTCGATGGGATGTGACCGTTGGATGTTAACTCTCTATCACTGTCACTGTCGCTGTCACTGTTGAAGCACATGCAAAGGCCAAGCAGGACCCTTAGAGGTGGAGCCGGCCAAACATATACAGATGTCCCGATCGGCACCCATCTCCAGAAAATTTCAGGTGTTGTCACGTGCGGTGGTTGATCAGGAGTGACATATTATAATCAGAAACCTAACCTATGAATTTAATCATTATTTTTATTAAATAAACATATATATATATATATATAATTAATAATATATGGGAATTAAAATGATATGTAAAAAATTTAAAAATTGAAGATTTCGAAAACAAGAATAAGGCTGCATAAGCATAATTTGTTCAACCACTGCAGGTCCAATGTTGGGGGAGATCTGAGGCCACTTAGCATTAAAACCAAGTAATACAAATCCCTAAAATTTATAATAATCAGTCCACTTATGTACAATAACGTTAAAACATTGACTCCAATAAGCAAAGTTGGTTTAATAATTAGCTTGGCAGGTGGCAGCAAGCTTAGCTACCATCACTAGTAGTAATGCTCTTTGGTGCCTACACCAAGGAATAATTAATATGCAAAGGAAGATCACTCAAGATCGCCTCATATCCTCTATCCCAAAAATTGTATATTAAGGGAGTGTTTGATTTGAGGATTTGGAAATAAAAGAATGGAATAATTGCAAAAAATAGTATGTACTTTTAAGTTTTCAATTCTAAGGGAATGGATTTATCCCATTAAATTTGATAATCTACTAAACCCTTTAAAAGAAGTAGGTATCAAGTTTTTATTTCAATCTAGTGGTTACTATTTATACCCCTCCTCTACATAAATAATTTTTATTTTTATTTATATTATTAAACTCATCATCATCATCATCATCATCTTCGTTATTATTATTATTATTATTATTATTATTATTATTATTATTATTATTAAACTTATTATTATTATTAATTATTGTTATTGTTATTATTATTATTATTTATTATAAATTTAAAACTTATTATTATTATTATTATTATTAATTATTGTTATTATTATTATTATTTATTTAAACTCATCATCATCATCAACATCATCGTCAACATCATCATCATCATCATCATCATTGTTATGATGACAATGATTGTTATTATTATTGTTATATGAAATTAATTATCTTATTATTATCATTATTATTATTATTATACGAAATTAATTATCTTGTTATTATTATTTATTTTTATTATATGAAATTAATTATCCTAATAATAACAGTATAATAATTATATTGTTATTATTATTATACGCCCCCTAACTCTCTGTCCTATTTGATCCCAATTATTTATTTTTGTTGGTCTCATATAAATAAATAATTGTGATCAAATGAGACAGGGTTGGTACATAATTTTTGGAGCAGAGGATCATGTCCCCTCAAGATTTACCTATGACTTCCTTACCAAATCTCCAAATGGGTTTTTTTTTAAGCTTCTGAAATATATTACTTAATTAGTTTAGGGAAAACTATTCTTAACATATTCTCGATAAAAAGGAAGTAGCATCTACTGGGTGGAGTATCAAAATAAGTGACCCCAATATCAAAATGGTCTGCATAGTTGGCTAACTAATCGGTGCATCTGTTGTTCTCTCAATATATATGTCGATGAATAACAATTCAGTTCCGGGTAAACAGCTTGATGATTCCCATGATTATGGGATTAAGGGCCTTTGCGCAATTGTCTGCAGATGATAGAATAGGGAATACTGCGGGGGAGTCTATTTCAAGTTCGATCCGCACGGTAACCCAGATTTTACGCTAGCATGAGCCAGGTAAAAACTCCCTAGAGTTCTGCGTACACCGGTGAGCACCGTCCAAGAGTTTTTGAGAAACCACCAAGCCATACCTGCATTATCCCGGATAAGTCCACCCATTGTGGCCCTGTGGCTGAGGACGAGGATCGTTTGCTAGCTCCATCTGTGTTTAATTTGACCCATCCAATAGGAGGTTTGCGCTATCCAATAAGTTACTCTTGTTGAGGGCGAGGACCAGAATCAGCTTGACTGTGCCATTCGGCTACTTTGTGTATCAGATCTGCATGAGACAAAATGAGATAATTTGGTGAGGAAGACCAAGTAAAATGTTCATCAAAGAGGGTCATATTTCTCCATGTCCAAAGGAACTAGCAAGTAGTGCCAAAAAGGATCGCCCAATCATACCTTAGAACTCGTCAATGGTGTTGGAGATTTTTACTAAGCCACTCCCAAATCGGCACAGTGAAAAATTCAATTGAGACTATACGTGAGGAGAATTTGTTTCACATTTGGCAAACTTTGATGCAGTCTCGTACAGCGTGTAACGAGGATTCATCTAGACGACAATGATAACAAGAGCATCCATAGTGAAGTGCTTGAGGATTTGGTGTTAGTTAGCGAGTAGTCGATCGTGGGCGAGAAGCCAAAGAAATGAGCAAATGTGTTGTAGGCCCTTCTATTGCCATATTTCCTTTCAAACCCCTTGAGGCAAGACATCTTCATCGCCCATTAGCATGGAATAAGTGGAAGCTACGGAGAATTCTCCAGTGTCGGAAGGTCCCCAGATCAATTTATCCTACCTAAGGTAGGACATTGGAAGAAACGTGCCTGCTATTAATTGACAAATCGACATCGGAAGATAAGATTAAATTGCTTCCCAATACTAATTAATGTGAATGTCTACAAATTGATGGACGTTAAGGTTAAGAGTGGAATCAGAGACCGGGGATGTAACATGGGTAATTAGGGGTCCTCTTCCCTCAATCTAAGAGTCGAGCCAGAAGCGAATTCTATAGTCATTGCCTATCATCCATTTCCTTCCTTGTAGAACTATGTGCCAAATTGTCTGTAAGCTCTTTCAGATTATTGAACCACCATTAGCATTAAGGAAGTGAGGAGAATGTTGGCATCAAAATTATATTTTATAGAGAGGACTTAAACCATTGTTTTTAAACTCGGACTGGATCGACCGGTTTGACCGGTGACCGATCGGTGGTCCGGTCCAATTTATCCTTCAAAATCGGCTATAAATTGACCTAGTCAGAACCGGTCAAAACTGATCAATTGACCAGTCGGATCGGTCCGACAATTATTTTTTTTATTTTTGATTTTTTAATATTTTTAATATTATATATAATTAAATATAATTATTGCATAATTATTACGTCACACCGGTTCGACCGGTGGTTGAACCGATCGAACCGATCAAACCGACCATCGATTTGATGACCAACTCAAGTTTCAAAACTTTGACTTAAACGCATAATACCTTAGGCTTGACAATCAGAACCTAAACTAATTTCACTTAGAAGGGCTTATTAGTTTTGTGAATTTTTCGAATGCTAAAACTTCCTTTCTCTTTCGGTTTGTATCTTCTTCTCGGTTCATAAGGGGAATTCTCTTTTAACTGTTTAACGAACCCACAAACGGTATTCCTCAAATGGGTACTTTTATAGATCCACAAACTTGTTTGTGCAAGTTCTTTAGAGTTTAGATTTTTTGTCCAATTTTACTATGTCTTATAAAATTTCAGTCATTTATTTTACAAGTTTCACGCGAGTTTCATGTAGGTCCTATATAAATAGATAGTTGAGATTTATTGGACACAATAAAACATCATAATATTAAACAAAACTCAGTTATACAACCTACCTCTATTTTGGCAGTTTGCACTCAGATTAACATGGAAATATGAGCCAAGTTTGTGGTTAGCTAGCCCTGCCTCCCTCCACCTTATCTGTCATCAATTTTATAAACTTTTTGCTTCCCGAGAAAGTATTTGTGTCTCAAGGTGGATACTCTCCCAGATAGGATAGGATTCATTCAGCGATACTTGGAACTTGATCATCAACTTAGAAAAAAAATTTTTTAAGGTTTTCGAGGGATGCAATGCCGCAGAACAAGATTATTCAGATGGTTTCCAAAAGAAGATCATTGAATCATTCTAAAACCAACTTCTCATTCATCCAGTTGATCGTGTATGGCTTCCTTAATCAGTTGATCGTGTTTGGCTGCAATTGGCGGAGAAGAAACAGATGTTTTTTAAATTTAGATCGTACATGGAGTAAGAGAAGGTAACATGCAAACTTGTCAGGATTAGTTCAAATTCTCTGTCTAATATTATGATGTCTTATTGTTTCCAATAAATCTTAACTATTTATTTATGTGGGTCTCGTATAGGATCCGCGTGAGGCTCACAAAATAAATGACTGAAATTTTACAAGACAGAATAAAACTGGACAAAAAATTTGAACTCGTCAGGAATTAGTAATGTATTAAAAAGAATTCAATCTGTTTAGTTGAAAATAAATAAAAAGCAATTCCATTAAACGAAAAACTATAAAATATGAAATTTACTATTCAAAAGAAACAAAAAGCGTTTAAACTTTAATTGGAGTTTTTGTTCTTCAATTTAAAAATTGAAATTTGATATTTGTAGTAATTAAATGAAAATAAAATAATTAAAACAAAAAATTTACTCATGCTTTAAGAATTTTAATTTTTTGGTTAAAGTTATAGGTTCAAATTCAAATAATATTATAATTTTGGTCAAATTAACGCAAAGTCAGACATAATAGTTGATTTAACAGTTTTAAAATTTTAATTATTTATTAATCAATATTTTAAAAACTAAACTGGAACTTAGAGGGTGTTTAGCTAAGGAGTATGTGAATAAATCAATGGTAATGGTTGATTAGTTATTATGATTGATTGAATATTTTTTTTTCATACCCAAGTTTTAAGTAATAGTCCGTACCCTCCATGTGTGAGAGGAATGAGTTTGATTCTTACTAACACTAATAATTTTTTAATTTTTAATTAAATATAATTAATTAAAATATAATTAAAATGTAATTAATTAAATGTAATTAATTAATTAATTAATTAATTGACTAAGATAAAATATAATTAATTAATTAAAATAATTAATCACGATAAAATCTAATTAATTAATTAAAATCTAATTAATTAAAGGATTAATTAAAATCTAATTAATTAAAATAAAATTGAGATGTAATTAATTAGTTAATTACAATGTAATTAATTATTCATAAATTAATTAAAATATAACATCATTTGCATTATCAGAGGAATGTAAATTATATTAAACTATATTACTTGATTTCACTATAGCAATGAAATGATGAATATTATGGTTGTGTTGATGAATTGTACAATATTTTGGATAATTAAATTATATTTTAAGGATATTATGTGACTAATGATATGTTGATGCAAGAAAATACTATAATATTTTTTCTTAAAGAGCTATTGGAAAGGAAAAATCGAATATACTTAATTTTAAACATACTATCATTATAATTAGGGTGCATGAATTAAAAATAATCATTTAAAATATATTTAAAATTTGATATAAAACAAAATTTTATTTCTCAACATTTTTAACAAACCAACCACCATCAATGGTAATGATAATTATTTCTTTATCTTAACCAACCATCAGAATAATGATTATATTCATTTCCATTCCCCACTATATTCATTCTCGTTCTCATTCTCATTGCTCTTTGTGAACCAAGCGCTCCTTAAACTAATAAGATAAGAGATTTAAAGTTTGAAAGATTCAATTAATATTAGACCATCATAAAATTGATAAAATATTAAATAATTTTAAATACGATTTTAAGAGATTGCCTTTACTTATCGGAGAATTTAATATTTAATTGAAAAAACAGATTATTAAATGTATTTTAGTTTATAATAATTTGTTAATTTACAAAATTTTATCGAGTAATTAATAAATTGATTGATTTTTAATAATAAAAATTATTAAATAAATTGAACCGAAAAATTTAAAACTAAAAAAAAAATTAAAAAAATTTACAATTAAATTGATAAAATCAGTTGAATTTTATAATTATTGGGTCTATTTGCTATGCCTAAATATATTCATGGGCTGAGTTTAGAGGAGTTCAGGTCAGGCCTTGTTACTAGTGAGAAGTTAGCCTATCTAAGCCTGCCTGATCCAGAAATTTGTGAACAATTTAATAGAAAATTTTCTAAAAAAAACATTTTTATAAAATATTTAATTTCGATTGTAAAATTAAAAGAAATTTTATATTTTTAAAATATAATTCAATATATTAATATAAGATTTATTTTTAGAAAATCATATTTTGAAATATATAAATTTCTTTGACAAATTAGATAATAATAATAATAATTTATTATGTTAAAATTAAAAAAATTGATGTCATAGTCATATTAATAAACAAAAAATATGGAGGTCGTCGTCCCTTTCGTTAAGTTTTTGTGGAACTTTGCAGGACGAGAAAACTCTATTCACAGAAGAGTTTAGAGCTCTTGTATGCCACAAATCTCAGGTACTTCTCCCTCCACTTTCCAAACGACAGCAACTCAGAACATGAGTACTATGTCTTTCTTTAGGTTAAAACAGCCTCTTTTTTGACCTATAAGTTTTACTTGGAAGATATCGCTTTTTGTGCTTTATAGGTTATCTGTAATTCCCAGAAATATGAAAATGTTGTTTGAATTATGCATGTGGGTTGTTATGCAATGTGTTCTTGGGGATATTGGCAGTGAGTCTACTAGGTATTCTTGTTTACTTTCTCTTTTGTTGTCTCGACTGGGTGGTGTGATGGAGTGGATTTGGTGGGAATGAGATATTGAAGGTTGAATTTTTGCAATTTATGAGGAATTTTGGATTTTTATGATCGATGGAGAAGGGGGATTATCAATTTTCGATTGATATCTGGTTAAATTGCTACATTTTTCTTCAGAATGAAATCGATGAACGTGTTTAGCATCCTTAAATTGATTTTACCTTTTAGTTGACCTTTGTGACTTGCACATTTATGGCAACGTTTCGGTTTGGTTCATACAGAAGTGTACATCCGATGTCTTTGCTCTTTCTTTACATGGTTTCAGAATGGGCTCTTTGTAGGTTGTTGAGGTTTATATCAGAAACTGAGTCGGGTATAGAGAAATTAAATTATTGGAGAGACTTTTGATTGTGATGGATTCACCAGAACATAGTCGAAATTATGTGAAGCGCGACATAGATGATAAATCAGATGTGAGGAGTGATAGGGCAGGAGATGATGACGAATGGGAGAGCAGTGATAGGAGGAGGCATAGGTCGAGCAAGTCCAAAAAGCCAAGTGGTGGAGAAGAACCTGAAGGATTGGAGGGTAGTGGAAGAAGGAGAAGTTCTGGTGGGGTCAGAAATGAGAATCGTAAGAGGTCAAGTGGTGGATCTTGCAGGGCAGATAGTGATGAAGATGATTACGAGACAAGGAAAGAGTTACGGTCGAAGCAAATGAAGAAAAAACAAGGGGAAAGTAGCCTGGAAAAATTGAGCAGTTGGTATCAGGATGGAGAATTAGAGAACAGACAGAGTCGAGACAAATCTGTGAGTAGAGGGCAGGGTCGTCCTGATGAAAGTGAAAAGCGGAAGATGACGTCGAAAATCTCAGAGCATGAGAGTTCTCGTAGTGGAAGTAAAAGCAAAGAAGACCGCTCCCATGATGGGGAACGTGACAAGTCACAGGATAGAGATTCTAAATATTCAGAAAGGAGGGAAAGCAATAGAGAGAAGGTTCATGGATCTACTGAGCAAGGTAGAAACTCTAGAAGAAGATGGGATGAGTCAGAATCTGCTAGGAAACTAGATGAAAATCAGACTGATGTCAAAAGTGGAAGGCCCGTCGATTCCATGTATGAGAGTTATAAAGATAGAAGCTATACTAGGCATGAAGTCAGCAATAGTAAAAGCAAGAATTTGGATTCCCACAGTGAGAAGGGTATCAAAACCAGCTACAAAGATGAAAGAAGAGTAGATGTGGACAGGATTAAGACCAAAAGCAGGTCAGAAGCTGTAGATGAAGATAACAAGGGTAGTCCTATTACTTGTGAAGACAGATCAGGTAGGGAGAAAAATGAGAAGCATAGACAGCAGAGAACTCCCATTAGCAGGGATGTTGCTGAAAGCTGTGAAAGGTTTACCAATGTTGATGAAGATGGAAGTACTAGGACGAGAGATAAAAGCACAGTAGGGCGCTCTAACAGGTCCAGAACTCCTGACAGGAGTAGTAGGCGTCACCAAGACTCACAACGTTCTGAAACGGAGTATGAAAGAAGTATAGACATGAGAAGGAAGGATGTGGAAAAAGATGGCTCAAGGGGTGATAGATCAAAAGGCAGAGATGACTGGAGTGACAGGATCAGAGATAGGGAAACTTCCAAAGGATTAAGGAGGCAATCATCTGCCAATGATAGAGAGTCAAAAGATGGGGATATTTTTTATGATCGTGGTAGAGACTGGGAACCAAGACACGGTCGTGATAGGAATGACAATGAAAGACCTCATGGTCGAAGCAGGGGTGAAGCTGTAAAAACCTCATCAAAATTTGGAATTTCAAATGACAATTATGATGTGATAGAGATCCAAACTAAGCCTCTTGATTATGAAAGAGCAGAGTCAGCATCCCAATTTTCTAGGAGATCAGAAGCTTCTCAGCAGTCTAATGTAAAATCCGCAGCCAATGCTGAAGATTGGGCACATATGCGAGATGAAAGGGGAAGGAGACATGATTCATACAGTTCTGCTCTGTCTGTTGAAGATAAGGAAAGATATATTGATGATAACGCATCTATGAGGGATCCAAGTCCATGGAGGGATGAATTGGACTACCAAGGAGGGAAAGGAAGAGGCCAGAAAAGTTCTGTGTCTGGTCGTGGAATTGGTGCCCAGGGTTCTAGCACTGGTTCACAGCCTCCATATGGGAACCAAGAGCTGGGATCGTCCACAAGGGCTCCCATGCAGGGGTTAAAAGGGAGCAGGATTGGAAGAGGGGGAAGAGGTAGGTCCACAGGGAGAGACAATCAACAGGTTGGACCACCATTGTCCATGATGGGATCACCTTTTGGGCCTCTGGGGATGCCACCACCAGGAGCAATGCAGCCACTTGGTCCTGGAATGATACCTGCTCCAGGTCCTCCAATTGCCCCAGGTGTTTTCATTCCACCATTTTCACCACCAGTTGTGTGGCCTGGGGCTCGAGGTGTTGAGATGAATATGCTAGGGGTTCCATCTGCTCTCTCTCCTGTTCCTCCTGGACCATCAGCTGCTAGATTTCCTCCCAACGTGGGTACTCCATCAAATCATGCTATGTTTTTCAATCAGGTTGGAAGGGGAGGACCTCCTACCAAGTCTGGTCCAGGCTTTAATCCTACCGGACCAATCGGACGTGGAACACAACCTGATAAGAACCCAACTGGTTGGGTGCCTCCTAGGACTGGTGGACCCCCTGGTAAGGCCCCTTCACGAGGAGAGCAGAATGATTACTCACAGAATTTTGTTGACTCTGGGATGCGACCCCAGAATTTTATCAGAGAGTTAGAGCTGACCAATGTTGTGGAGGATTATCCCAAGCTTAGAGAGCTTATACAGAAAAAGGATGAGATTGTAACTAAATCTGCTTCTTCTCCCATGTATTTGAAATGTGACCTGAAAGAATTTGAGCTGTCTCCAGACTTCTTTGGAACAAAGTTTGATGTGATATTGGTCGATCCCCCTTGGGAGGAGTATGTTCATCGAGCCCCTGGTGTTGCTGATCATACAGAATACTGGACATTTGATGAGATATTGAATCTCAAAATTGAGGTAGTCCCTTTTTCAACTGCATTTTTTGTAATTGCCATTTCTAGGTATCAGTTCACATTTGTTTTTTTTTTTCTTTAACAACTTGTTTGCCCTAGTTCTGTGTTGTGAATGAACTATTATCTCTTTGCATGATGGAGATATGTTTTAGTTTCTGCAGAAGTAATTATATTTGTATATTTACTTGAATACGTACATTTTATTTTCCCCATTCAGGCAATAGCAGATACACCTTCTTTTATCTTTCTTTGGGTAGGCGATGGAGTAGGCCTTGAGCAAGGCCGCCAGTGTCTGAAGAAGGTACAACTTTTAAATATTGAGAAGGACTATGGTTTCTCTTTTCATCTTACTCTAACTGATTGTTTTCACTGTGTCTCGTGGTTAACTGATTTTTTTTTCACTGTCTTGTGGTTTTCATATATTTCCTTCACGGTTCAGTGGGGATTCCGTAGATGTGAGGATATTTGCTGGGTGAAAACCAACAAAGCCAATGCAGCACCAGGGTTACGGCATGATTCCTATACTTTGTTTCAGCACTCAAAGGTTGGTGATGCAGATATTTCTGCTGTATTGTAGATATACGACACTTTCCCTTGGTCACTACTACTGAACATTTCTTATTGTTGTCAAAATTTTCACTGAAACTTTTTGTTGCTTTGAATTTGATGAAGGAACACTGCTTGATGGGTATAAAAGGAACAGTTCGCCGCAGTACTGATGGTCATATAATACATGCTAATATTGACACTGATGTTATTATTGCCGAGGAACCTCCCTATGGTTAGTCATGTTCTAAGCTTCATTGAAGTTTGATATATCTGAGGAGTTTCATGGAGTGTATATGATTGTGGCTTTTAACCTTTACTCTTTTATGTAGTCTTGTCAAAAAATGCATCCTTGCCAACAAGTGGCCATGAGATCCATGAAGTGTCAGCAAATTTTCACCTTTTTCCTGTACTTCAGAATTTCACGAGAAATTGTGATTGACACATTTCCTTTCAATTGTAATGATATTGAGAAACATTTGTTATATCGTGATCTTGAAGGATACCTTGAACATAATTTTCTTGTTATCTGGAAAATTGTGTTCATTATTGATGATCATAACATCTTGCAAGTACTGTCTTTTCCTCCTTTTGTGGGATAGAAAGCATGCCAAGCTCTTATTGGAGAATTTTATGCCATCGGATTTCAGGTTCAACTCAAAAGCCTGACGATATGTACAGGATAATTGAGCATTTCTCCTTAGGCCGTCGAAGGCTTGAGATTTTTGGTGAAGATCACAATATCCGGTCTGGTTGGTTGACTATCGGGAAAGGACTATCCTCATCAAATTTCAATACCGAGGTGCACTATCTTCCATTTATATAGTCATTTGCCATTACTGCACTCCTCTACAATCGTTTGAAGCGCTTTTGAACTAACCAACTAAATCGGTAACATCAATGAAAATAGAGGTTCTGGATGTTAGCATTGAAGGAAGGATCATTTATTGAAGCAGTAATTTAAGTTTGATGCATGTATACATTTTTATATCACCTACTTTACTTTGATATAATCAACACCATTACATTCCAGTAGATCACTAATTTATTTATAGGGCCTCCATTCTGTAAACTTTTATTTAAGGAAGATAAGATTATAAGATGTAAGTACATTGATTTTCGGTATCTTGGTAGAATTTGGGTTGTATGAGTGGAAGGACAAACATGATTGAAAGGAGAAATCATCTACATCTAGTCTACCATGATTTGCATGTAAAACAGGACTATCCACTCCTGAATCTCATTAGTTTCGTTTGATGACTTTTAACTGGATACTTGGCAACTTGCAGGCATATGTTAGAAATTTTGCTGACAAGGATGGGAAAGTTTGGCAAGGGGGAGGTGGCAGAAATCCTCCCCCAGATGCACCTCATCTTGTATTGACCACCCCTGAGATAGAGGCTCTACGACCCAGGTCCCCGATGAAGAACCAGCAACAATCAAATTTGATACCTCTGAATACGGCTAGCTCCTCCAACAGAAGGCCGACTGGTAATTCTCCTCAAAATCCAACAACTTTCAGCTTGAATCAAGAGGCTTCAAGCCCTAACCCGTCAACGCCAGTTCCCTGGGCTTCTCCTTTACGGGGCTCAAGGGTCAGAGAAGGTGTGAACATAACTTCTGAGAAGCTGTTTGATGTCTATGGATTTGGTGGGCCTGCAAATGGCGACTGTTTTGATTTTGAATCTCACAGACAAATGAATTTGTTGTAAGTAAAACGCTGTAAATGTTGTTGTATTTTTAGTATTCTTTGATGGGTGGCTATTATTTTTTTTTCCCGGCCATGATATAATTGGAAAGAAGATGCCATTAGTGTCTTGTGCTCTGTTTTTACATCCAGGGAAGTGTAAGTTCATTCATCTTTCTTGATGGAAAAAGGCATACATGATTACATTACGCAAGTAACAATTCAACTTCTGGTATAGAATTGCAGGTATTACGATGAACGTTGGGGGGCATAAGAAAGAACCCATTTAGTGTTGAAAACGAGCAAAGTGATTATGTTGTCTTTCAAGGTGATTAGAATCCAAGATATTAAGGACATTTAACTTCTATTTTCTTTTATAATTTCTGTTTTTAATTTTAATTTTTGTTGTTTGTCGAAAAAAAAAACACAAATTTATTCTAATTACACTTTTATTATACGCAATAGGTAACTATTAATTAAAATTTATTAATTTTATGAATTAGTTTTATTTTAAATTTTTATATAATATTTATTAATAGATATTGGTAATATTTTATTTAAATAAATAATTTCATAAGCAGAAAATATGAATAATAGTATAAACAGAAAATATGTATTTTAAATTAATATTTATTTGTTAAAACTAATATTATTAATTTAGAAATATTGATATGTTTAAAATTTTATTTTATAAAATTTATGCATTTAAAACTAACAATAAATATATGAAATTATTTTATTTTAAAAATAATTTTAAATAAAATTAAAATAAGTTAGATAAATTTTTATTTCATAATTAGTATTCAATGATTAGATAATATATTTAATTTAATAATAAATCATATAACTACAAAATAGAAAAATAAAAATAAAAATGCAAATAATTATATAAAATTTGAAAGAAAAATTAAATACAATATGAAAATTAGAAATTTTGATTAAGTATATGTTTTATTAAATTAAAAAAAAACATACGTTGGTAGGAGTACGAAGATGATTAATGCCAAACCGGGAGAAGATTATATCAAATATTTTGTTTCAATTACAATAACAATTCTATTTTACTAATTTTTATTTTTATTTTTAATTATTAACTTCAAAGACATGGGATGGGAACTATAGGCCTCTGTCCCACCTCTACAGAATGATAAAGCAGTTTATTATTGGCGTGAGCTGTTCCAACCCTCTAGGCCTAGAGAGCCTTGAGGATGTCGTCGACACTCGAGACCGTGAAATCGCCGCCTTGTTCGAGGTTAGCCTCCTTCACGATGAGATCGTCCACTAAGAGAGCGAACCTCCTGGCGCGAACGCCGAGTCCTTTCTCGTTCAGGTCAAGCTCCAGCCCAAGAGTGTGGGTGTAGGTCGCTGATCCATCAGCCAAGAACTTCACGTGCTTGTTCTCCGGAAATGTCTTAGCCCAAGCCTTCAACACAAATGGATCATTCACTGCCAA
>JANZLX010000008.1:3762731-3783726 GCA_025531955.1 Erythroxylum orinocense | reverse complement strand
ATCCATAGTACTTTGGTTTGGTATCGTACAAGAAAAGGTCTTTGTAGCATAGGAGATTAATTTTCAGAAAAACAAGGTTCTAAAAAGGTTTTTTATTTTGTCAAAACCAAAACGTGATTATTTAAGATTCTAAGGAACATTCTCTGTTTTTTTCTCAAGGAAAAGTCTCTCCATTTATCATTAAAAGAACTAGATGGTTTTGATAGTCGATTCAGGGACATACGAGCTAATTATGTATAGTCGGTGATATACTTGTAGAAATTCACCACTTCGCATTAGGTTCTATTTGTCAAGTCTTTCTGCTTATTTTGTTAAGATGAAATCCTAACTCTCGTAATGTTGCCAAGGATAATGGAAATTGTTTTATTTTTATAAAAGAAATCAATGGAAGTTGTATTTGAATTGGTAATTTATAAAAAAAATTATATAGAACATATAATTTTACAATTTATTATATACTTTAAATAAATTTTATTAATATAAATTTTAAATTTAATTCATTCTCAATGAATCTTCAGTAAAAAAAACGAAAAAATTTCTTGACTAATAAAAGTGATAACAAAGTAAAAATACATTTCTAACTCAAAATCAAATGATTAAAAATTTGTTGCCACTAAAAATATATTTTATTTTTTAATGTTATTAAGTATAGAAAATGAGCTAATTGGACAGGCCTCAATTTAAGCATTTCATTATTGAAAATTATTTAGGACACCTCCAACAAACGCTTCTGTAGACTACCCATAAGGAGATTCAGATCATTTTGCAAAAGGGACAAGGCCTATGGGTATTTCTGATGAGGTGCCTGTTTTCTTCTCACTGATTTGATTATGGACTCCTGTTGCCATGCTTGAAGGCATTATCTTCCAAATTTACATTTATCATTGTTTTTCAGATAAAATTACCAATCAATGTGCGACCTGTATCGTTTCTGGATATGGTCATAGGTAGGCTTTTAGTGCACGGCTTGATGACTTGCCAAAAACTTAGTGTGCACCTTGAATCAGGTCAGCTCCTGTGAGCATGGATTTTCATCCAGTCAAACAGACTCTTCTTCTAGGTAATTTATATTTCATTTGGTTGACATCATGTATCTTCTAATCCATCCTACCCAGAAATTCACTTGTGAGTTTTCGTTAATGTTTCTGCTATAGTTGGTACCAATGTGGGTAACATTGGGCTGTGGGAGGTCAGTTACAGAGAACATATGTAGATCCATAGAATATCACAGAAACACAATCCGCATGGTTTGGATCTTTTTTTTATTTTTTTTCCGATCATGCAAATTTTAAACTTCAAAAGAGAATTTGAGATGTAAAAAATGAAGAATTCTGAAAGTGTCAAGTAATATGAGAGTAAACTTATGTCTATTATCAATCAAATCAAGTTATTTGGTGAAGAATTTCCTACTCAAAAGTTTGTAGACAAGCTTCTTGTAACTATTCCCAAAAGGTACAAATCAAAATTTTCATCACTTAAAATTATTAAAGATCTATCAAATATAATCTTTGTAGAGTTATTAAACGCTCTTCAAGTTGTGAACCAAAGAAGAATAATGAGGAATAGTGAAAATAGTGTAAAAAGTTCGACCATGAAAAGAAGGATTATTGGCACAAGGAAAAATCGCGGTGCTTCAAGCGGAAGAAGTTTGGGCATTTACAAAAAGACTGGAGATTTCAAAATAAAAAAGAAACAAACATAGTACAGGTGTCACAAAAAGAAACTCTTTTTTAGAGTTATTAGTGAGAAGTGCCCACGGAGAAATGTACTCCAATATTTGTAAGTTGGCGATAATGTGAATTAACAAATTTAAAGACGGTGATGAGAAATAAATTACATTAGAAGAGAAGTACTCCATCCGTGAAATTTTGAAACAAGGGGTAATGTTAGCAAGTGCTTCAAAATAATTAAATTAATTTATTTTCTTAGTTTTTATTTTCTAGCATTATGATGTTAGTGGAGCAAGCGGTCAAATTAGCATGTGATCTTTTGTTGATATTCTCTAGCCGTTAGTGGAGGATTACATAAGATAGTGTTTACCAACTTTCTTAAATGATTGCTTATTTTTTGTTGAGTTTAGTTTGTTTGTAACTCTATTTAATTAGGCATAGCCTTGGTTTCAATTTAAGAACCTTCATCTTTATTGATGTGAAGGACTTGCTCATTGAATGTCCTCCTAAACTTTCCTTTGAAAGTTAATGTTATAGGAAGAGCGAATTAAAGGATGAAAGAGTAAGTTTTTTAACTTGAGAGAATACCTATTTAATTTGACTAATTCATATAGGAAGTGAATGATCACAAGTTGTTCTCCATCAGTTGCAATGTCGAAGCTCTCTAAAACTGGAGCAAGTGCAAGTTGGTCAACAATGGTTTTTCTACATTTCCTATCTTCCTGAATGCATCTTAGTAAAATCCCAACTGCTGCAATTCCTCTTTTACCCGTTGAGCTACCAAGCTCCTAACAACTTTGTCATTCATTTTGGTGGAAATAATGGCATTGGCAATGGAGGAAACAATGGTTTCTTCACCGCTACCAAGAATCTAAACCAGTAATAGAACTACAGTTGTTTTTGGTTTCACAGACACATGCATCGTATCCTTTTCTTCCATCTTAATAACCATTAGAAGAGATTCAACTAGATCCATCTCCAGGAGGTTCATTGTAGAAGGCCTTAAGAGATATATCAACACAACTGCTGTTGAATTAAGTTGTTTTGTGAAACCTGCTATATTGAAGCTTGCGGAGGATCTTGCAATGTCAATTAATTTAAAGAAGAGAGGAAGGCTGAAGACCAAGCTAAGGCTTCCAAGACATCTTAGGAAACTTGTGCTAATGATCTTGGGAATAATTCGGAAGACCATGCATCCAAGAAGTGAATTTCAGAACATTGAATATTAAAGCATAAAGATCGAAGAGGAAAGTGAAATAAACTGCAAATGAGAAAAATTACACAATTTGTTGAAGACTACTTAAAACCTGACGGGACATTAACTCTTGAAGCAGAAATGAAGGAAACCTAGAAGCTGTCAAAGACAAAATCAAGCTGTCGAAAATTCAGAGCATGTTCATCAAAGTTTGTCCAATCCGTACTACATGCCTACTCTTGTGGTCTTGTATATAAGAATTCTGTTTATCATGTAGCTTTAAAATCAGTAGCATTTAATGTATGTCAGTTGTTGTAGTGCATGTATTTTGTTTTTAGCTGATTGAAAGGGGACACGAGACGTGTTAAGCTTCTATCTCTTAGATCATAAGCATGCTTTCAATTCCTAGCCATTGATTTTCAGATGTTTTAAATCCATGTAAGAGCTTAATATAAAGCTCATCATCTTCTTCTTCAAATAGAGAGTATGGAAAAAAAAAAGCTTCATCTTGTCCAAAACTTGCTCTCTTTCTTTTATTTCTAAAAGTTCTCGAAAAGTTTGAGTGTTAAGCCAATTGCAAAATCACAATATATAGACCTCGGTTATGGGATTTTATTGTGAATGAAACCAAACCTTACATTCAAAAACAGACCTTACAATCAAAAACCAAAACCTATACTATTTTTACACTTGAGAGGAAGTAGCTATATACATTTAGAGAAGATTATTCGAAAACAACAAAAATTTAGAACATTGGAATCTCTGAGTGGAGCTGTAAGATTCATCACTGTGGACGATCGTTGCAAAGCTTCAACCAACAAGCTTGAGAACTTGCTGCTTAAGTGAAGGAGGCGTTTCATCATCTGCTTAGAATAGCCTCCACCAAACCGTTCCTAAAGGGAACCACAATGCATTCCACATCAGAATTAACTCGTGTTAGTCTCTGGATCACCCCATTGTCTCTTGACCCCAACTCAGAGAGGAGAACTATAGCTTTTAACACTACTGGATTATAGGAATTAGAAAGTATCCCTACAAATCCATTTACAACCGAAGGTCTTGAGAGCAAACTTTGTATATCAAACTCTCGGTTTGCCTCCTTCCAGAATCTCTCTATTTGAAGAACAACAATTTCAGACTCAAGTAAAATCTCTGACATACAAAGATTGTTAATCGCCTGTCTATAGGAAAATTAAACTATTTCCACACAACTAGAATGCCAATAGATCAAACACACATCACAAAATTTGATAATGGAGTTCGGCCAAATTATACCTACGTCTTCGAGACTACTACACACCCTTTTATTAGGGAGAAAAATAACACTTACAAGTGTTTATACTCAACACTCAACTCACTAGTGTTTACACACTCTCTTAAATCCTTATCCCAATACACCCCAAAATTACTCACAAAAAAACTTACTACTCTTAGTATTTCTCTTACTCACCAACTGAGAAGAACTAAGAGTTAAATTTTGTTTTTACTTTGGATGATTTAAATGGAAGGAGAAGGGGGTTTATTTATACTTGTTGAGCCACCCCCTCCCGCACTTATTTTTCATATGGGACAAAGTCCCTTATAAAACTAACAATCTCCCACTTGAAGACTAATTTCAATCTGTCTTCACACTTGGTTGATACAGTAGCTCGTCTAGATTTTGTTACTCTTGCAGACCAACTGAAGTTGCGCACATCTTCTGTTTCTCGATTGTCTCCACCTTGGTTAGCATATCTGCAGAGTTCTTGCTTCCAAGGATCTTCTCAAGTGTTAACACTTCATCTTCTAACAAGGACATGATGAATTGATAACTAGGTCGTGTTATCGAGTGTGAAATACTTTCACAAGTAGTGAGGATGATAAACAAACAATGATTCAAGGAACAAAACTGCCAATCATCTCCCAACATAGAAATGAACTATGAACTTGGTGCATACCTGAGACGTCTATGTAGGGAAACCTGTGATTAGCAACAAGACTTGGAGACTCAGAAGTGGATTCATCTCAAAGGCATTTGGCATTGTGATGCCCAAGTAAGGACCTTCATCATTTATACTTTTGATCTTTCTCAAGGTATCTTCAGAAACTGAACCATTGGCTCTGTTATTTCCAATCCCTACAAGGAGAATTACAAATGCCACCAACACCAACCTGCACAAACGCTTTATGATTCTCTCTTCTTCAACCCTTCAATCCCAGCAAAATGTGCTACGTGTACATATGGAGATGTTATCGAGCTGCCTAACAAAAATGGTAGTTTTCAGGGAGACTTTTCTCCAATGGAGGATAGAGATGTAGCTTGTCAGGCATGATGTGGTCCATGGAATAGACTGACAAGTCGATAATGGTTGGAAAGCCAAGAAGTGAGCGTTCAGTACATGGGATTTGATTGATCATATAATTTGACATGTGAAGGAAAGTAATGTCGGTCTAGCTAGCATCAAATAAGATGGTTTTGACAGCAGCCGATTCAGGGACATAAATGAGCTAAAAATGCATAGTCAATGATTTACTTGTAGCAATTCACCATTTCGCTTTATTTTCTATTTGCCAAGTTAACTTTATGCTTGTTTTGTTAAGATGAAATCCTCTCTCAAAATATTGCCATGGATACTGGAAATTATTTTTTTAATTATAGAAATCAATGGAAGTTAAAAAATTATATAGAATATATAATTTTACAAATTATTATATACTTTTAATAAAATTTATTGATATAAAAATTTAAATTTAATGCATTGAAGTGGAACATTAGAACGATCAGTAAAGTTACTCTTTTGTAAGCATAAAATTACAGGTTCAACTCACGAAAACAACCTTTTTGTAAAAAATACAAAGGAAAGGTTGCGTAAATTATAATCCTTCCCAAATCTTATAAAACTGGGAGCGTTGTATAGTGAATATGTTAACTTTGACCTTTTTCTTTTCTAAATTTAATGCATCTTCTTAAAAAAATATAAAAAAATACTAAAAGCATTTTTGACTAATAAAAATGATAACAAATCTTTAATTATCAAATACATTTGATTTTAAGTTAGAGATATATTTTTATCTTTTAATTTTAAATTAGAAATATATTTTTTTCTCAAATTAAGATTTAGTTTGATTATATATTTAAATTTCATATGATATTTTTTTTGCAAGCTTAGTAGCATACAATACCGAATTATGTTGTTTAAACTTAAAACTTTAATAAAATGATTCTGACATAAACTTACATTTTAACAATTATCTTGTGATTTGGAGCTTCAACTCCACTTAAATTTAAGTTAGGTCAATATCTTTTATGATTGCCATTTCTTATAAAACGGGGAGACTTTTGCACTGGATACGTTATTTTTGTTTTTTAGCAATGTCCTTAACAAATTAAAAAATTTTATTTTTATTATTGTATGTATGGAAAATTGAGTTAATTGGACAGGCCTCGGTAAGTATTTTAAAGTGGGCCAGATTGAATTTAAGAATAAGGCTCACTTTTGGGCCTTAATCAACCTAAGGTTTTAGTTTTTATGTCCGCACACAGATTACACCTTACCTGCTTTCAACTCAGTCCGACACAGTTTCGATGCAAGTAAGCTTAGATATTGCAAGTGTTTTTGGTAAAGAGGTAGATAACATATTTAACAGGTAATACATTCGACAAATTACTTAGTGTGTACAGTATTTAAAGGGTAATTACAGTGAATTTTTACTAATATAAAATAATGTAAAATGTATTTCTTTCAATTATAAGACGTACTTGAAAGTTATTGTCAACTTTACACTTGCAGCATCATCATGCGATTCTTTTGTCGTGAAATGTCTCATTAGTCAATTTTAGCATTATAAAGTCTAGCAAGTTGCTTTCACAAAAGTCTATATGTTTATAAACCGGGCCATCCATGATACAGACACAGCATATTTACCAAAGTAGGGAAGGACCAAGCTAGCCAATTTTAGGCAAAGTAATTCAGAAATGACATTTTAAGTCTTTGCTTGAAATCGATGAATTAGGTTTAGAATGAATGGAGATTAAACTGGGACTCGAATTTAGAGAATTAATTTGAAATTCGATCAAAATGATTTAAATACTTTCATCAAAATGTTGTCTTTTTAAGATAATTATGTTTTATCATATTAATTAGAGTCGAATAAGAGGTCCTAGCTAGTATAAAGTAGCGAGTTTTTTTAATTAGTATCACTGTTAATATAAATTAACAGAGTCCAGCAGAAGAGTTTAAGTACTATTGAAATCACCTCTAAAGTTTGTGGTGGGTTTAGAATAAGCTTTTTTTCAAGAGATTATTCTCAAACTAATGATTACCTACAGAATGGATTTAACTTGTAGAGCCACTAGAAGTTCTGTCAAATTTTAGGTCCCTAAGCTAACCTATGAAATTAACAATGACATGATATTCATTTAGACAATATTTTTATCAGTGCTTTTAAATTGTAGGTTAAGTTATTATAACATTTCAATATCAAAATTAAAATAAGAAATTATTATTATTATTATTCTTTTTCTGAATCACAGCTATAAGAATGCTAATGAATTTAAATCTCATAAAACCATAATTTGATTGGATTTTAAAAGAACGAATATAAATTTGAACATGGTTAATCTTCAGATAAAAATTTAGATTTTGATAAAAAAAAAAGACTCTAACTCAAATAAGATTATCTCATATTTTAAAAAAATGTGCAAGAATAAAATTTTCGTTTTATTAAAATTGTATTTCTTTAAGTTAAATTGGAGTGATGAATATTCTTTTGCAAAGTTTAATTGCATTATTAGTGTGTAATTTCATCTACTATAAATTAAGAAAAAAGGTTTCTTGCGAAAATCGACGATTGGTAAAGATAATTTAATATATGTTTAAGTTGGAATTAACTTATCATCAACCTAAGAAGTAAAAAGGGGAAAAATGAGAAGCTGTAAAGTTGTTGAAAGAGGAACTGTTCCAGAGATGATTATGTTTCCAGGAATGCCGCTTCCTATACATGTAGCATTAAAATGACTAATCATGCTACAACTGCTTATACATAAAAAAGAGCAAACAAGTGTTTATCGAAATCACTGCACTGGCAGCTTAATTAGGGATAACATAGATGACTTTATATAAAAATCTTAATTGAAAATATTTTCCATCTTCCAGGCTAAAGCTTGCGCACACATTGCCATGGGGACATTTGTATAGCATCATGAGCAATCAGCCTTATATATTTTTTCCAGCAGAGTGACTGCTCATGATGTTATAACGTCATATCCATCAGATGCTATTCCTGGTGTGCAGCTTCAAATCTCATATTTATCGAAACCCTCCTCCAAGAGCAGGGGCCCAATAGTCAGCTCCATTGTCACTCCCAACGTGAACGGTGCAAGACACAGGAACCAGGCACAACCCTCTGCTACGTAAATCCTTCTTGGGTTCTTCCTGGAAGGCCTAAAGGATCGATATTGAAAAAAGGGATTAGTAAATACACACAGAAATTAACTTTGTGTTCAAGAAGAAAAAGCATAGCTTTGATGGGGAAAAGAGAAGTGTACCAGTTCAGAAGTTGCTTTCCTCTTTATGCGGTTATCGTTCGAAAGCTAATAAAACAAAACAAGTAAAAACAACTTAGCACACACATCTCAAACTTCAGTAATTTGAACTACAATCTAAGGCAGCTTTTTTAATCGTTGGTAAAGCTGAGAACCTTCTTCTTTCACTAGTCAGAGCTTTTTCTTCTTCTTCTTCTTTTTCTTTTCATACCCAAGTGTTACAACTGTAAAGAGTCAATATATCCAAGAAATAAGAAAACATACCTGACCAGGGTCCTCTGGGAATATACAATTGGTTTGTCCTTGAACCTACCAAGAGATAACAATGATTAATCAATTACTGAGCAGATACACATATATGATCAGATGTCTGCGTGTGTTTGTGCCTGAGTGAAACAGACAAACAAATTGCATATATGCTTTGGGAAGTGGGATATTATGGAATAGAATAGATAACTCCTTACAGATTGCTGCTGTCTCATAACTGAAGATCCGCTGCCCAAGTACGGTAAGCTGAGAGCCTGTTCAGGTAGGAATAACAGAAGGGAATTGACAGCGATGATTTCAATAACTAAAAGAATGTTAAAGGAACATTGTGAAATTAAAAAAAGAAAAAGAAAGAAACTTTAATTATGTGCCATCAGTATTACTATTACATGATTGTTTGCAAAAAAATGAAAAGAAATGGAAAGGTCACCTCAATTTGGCTCTGAAGGAATCTGATGTATCCTATAGCTTCTAACAAGACAGATGCTGTGTCAGTCTGCAAAAGAAGAAAACACCACACCACAAACTTCCAAAGTCATTACTCTGTCATCTTTCTAATTATAAATATACAAAGCCCTAGTTCCAAAATGTTAGTTAAATAATTAAGAAACTGGTGAATAAAGGAAAAGTTTTTTTTTTCATGGTTTCTGCATAAAGGGTCATACCATATAAGGTGTTTTTCATATATGGTAATTAATATCATGATTTTAGTGATTGAGAAATAATTACGTTTCAAATTGTAAGAACCTAAAAATATAGAGGGTATTACCTTCCCAAATGGAGAGACTAGTTGATGAAGGGCCGTGATTCTATCACCTAATTTCTCCTTTCTCACCTGGTGAAATCAAAGATGAAAATTGAAGAATTTCTTGAGCGCAGTTCGATTAAAGGTAAGTCCCTACTTTTTAGTGGACATAAAGAGAAGGCAAAAGAATCATCTTGCTTCAAGAAATGGTCATTCAAGAAAGACAACAGTACAAGCGCATAGATGTCTGTATGTGTTTGTGCCTGTTGAGCATGTGAGATGGAAGTATGTGTATTCAGCATTAGAAGCTTACCTTAAAGGTAGGCTGATGTAAAGATGGTTGAACCCTTGCCTTTTTAAGTGCCCCACCAGTAGAACTGCTGTTACACTACATAAATAGTACGAAAAATAATTCTGATAAAGCATCTGTTAAAAGGGTATCAGCATAATTTGCTCAACCATTCAGGATTATCCAAAAACATCTTTACCTAAGTATCTATAATTGATGAATAACTGAAAGTATTGAAGAAAGGCATGGAAAAATATTTGATTCTTAGGAAGATGACATGATAAACAAGGGCAGTCCAATTAAGTTTCTATATATCGACATAATGGTAGAGAAGGTTAAGATCTCATCTTTTACAGTTCCTATGAAATCTTTGAGCTTTCCAATGAAAATAATTTATCTGTCTCTCAGAAACTAACCTCAGGAGATCGATCTGGTGGCGGATGCCTTCCATCTCCCTTGTTGGTAGAGAAATCTAACATGTTATTGCTGAAACTTGTAACACAGGACTTGGGGGATGAAACAGGCATCATTTGGGACCAAACGGGTTTGGCTCCCTGGTGGAAGTCTTCGTTGTGTGCATGTCCATAAACATAGCTGCTTGCAGAATTTTCTTGCTTCACATCAACCGCTGAAGCAGTACTAGTCCTAGAAGCATGGTGCAGCACTTGTTCCTCCCAATTATCCATCTTTCTTGCTTGAAAATGGTTTATATTTCCCTTATCTTCATCACCAACAAATCCACCCCTAGAAAAGACAACATGATAGGAACAAGTCAATTAATCAAAAGTACATGAAAGATCTACAAAAAAGAAAGAGAGAGAGAGAGTACAAGAGTAGTTGGCTCCACGATTCTGGAAGTTGATCCTGGTTTTCATGCCAAGGAGGAATTGGAAGTGAAGAAGAAGAAGAGGAGGAGGAAGATGAAGAAGGAGCGAACGGCGGGAAGAGAACAGGAGGAGGCAAGAAAGGAGAGGCTTGTTGGTGGTGGGTCGGTGGTGGTCTCATGTTAGTATTGATGCTCCACCAGTTAGGGTTTCCGGCCATCAATTGCTGCACCGGAGAGCTCTGCAGAACACCTCTATTCATTGCCTCCTCCACAAAGCTTTGTTGCTGATGAACTTTCCCAGCTTCGTTCTTCACTCTTTCACTCACTTTGCTGATCTTAGCAAGCCACTACTCTTCTCCTTTCGCTTCTTTTATCTAGTTTTGAGGCTCCCAAAAAACAACTCTTGGAAGAAAGTTTGAGAAGAAGTCTTCTTATCGTGGAATAAGCAAAATAGAAACCCAAAGTCCTGCTGTTGGTGATGAAAGAATTTAAATCATGGAGGTTTGAGAAAATTTTGTCTTGGTTTCTCTCTTTCTCTCTTCCTTTTCTTTCTTTCTTTATTACATTGTTTTTTTAATATTAAAAACGTTTTTCTTTTCTTTATTTCTTTTTTCAATGCTTTTACTTTATCCCAAAGTGGGACAGAAAGAAAAGGTGGTAGCAATGCCTATCAACTAACAAGTTTAATTTCTGAAACGTAAAATAAAAAGATAAATGGAATTGGCTTCGATATAAGGACCCAATGGTGTACCATTTTGGTATGCTACGAGCCACATGTCCAAGCTTTTGAGTTATGGTCGATGTCATGGATATGCCTAATAATGCAATTGGAAAATGGAAATGGAAACAGATTTTGACTGATTTGATTATTTTCAAATTTCATATACTTGATAAAACTTAGTTTTCCAAACACATCAAATTATGCTACAACGAACAAACAATGTTTATTCAAGAATCATCGTCTCATATTCATAGGTTTAATTGATCTACAAAATTTTGATTAAGATTGATTTATGACTTTTGAGTAATTGCAATCATCAAATTTAATTTGATAAATTGTGACAAATACGAATTAATTGAGATCCAATCATTGTAGACAATTTGTGTGATATAATCGCATGTACATTAACCCTTTAATAGAAGAAGAGTGAGGATGAGTTTTCTCAAATTATGAGTTCCTCAAGTCAAAATCTTAATTGGGTACAATAGGTTTTCATATTTCCTAGATAAATAAGGAATTCACATGTGTTAAAAGAGAAATGTGACAAACTCTTTTGGTAATTTGAATTATATTTGTATATATATATATATGATAAAGTTATTATTTAATTTTAAATTAAAAGAGTATGGTAATAAAATATGTTAGCCATGGTATGATAGCAAAACAACATTTTCTTGAAGAAATTAAATATCCATTTCGTTTATAAGGAAGAATGACACAAAAATTAATATATATATATATATATATATATATATATAAAGAGAGGTTGGAATAACTAATAAGATTACTCATTTGTGACAAGAAAGTTACAAATTTGAGTCAAATATAAAGGGAAGGTTGTATATAATTAATGACTCTCGCTCAAATTTCGAAAAACAAAGAGATCTTGTACACTAAGTTTGTCATTTTTATATATTTATATCATAGGTTTGATCTACTTTTTTCAAATTTTTATTCCTCCTATATGTCAAAAAAATTGAAATTTAATTACTAAAAAGAGCAAAGTGTTCATACCCTAGATCAAGTGTATCAGGCTTTGAAATCCACACCAAGTAGGTTGAAAATAAGATTAAATTAGTTCTCTAGTTGCTGTTCAATCATATCTCTAATCTTTTAAACCTATTTACATGCTTGAAATCGAATCTCGGTGTCATTTTTCATTATCAAACATGCAGGCAGCGGCCATAATTTCTAACTTGTTAAAACGTAATTTTAAATTGCAATTCACAATTATAATATTATAGTTGCAGTCATATTGTCAACTATAATCATTTATCACAATTGATATTACAGTTACAGTAATTATACCTCGTATTACTTGTATGTGCTATGATTTATAATTATAATATAATTTGTCGCCCGCATTTGAAATCTTATATTAAAATATCCAAATGTATGCACCAACAGATATATAATTAAATCACCGACCAAAAAAGCTTGGCAGCAAATCAACAGTGACATGAGGGACTGGCTACGTCAGGTTGATGGGAAAATATGAAAATAATAAGAGTTTACATGTGATGGTGTCGTCACTGTAAGCCCTTAGCCATTGTTGGTTAGTGGGTTTGTGCTTGTGAAACTTAACCATATGTAATCTATATACCTTTCATTTTCATCGGTAACTCTATTATTCCTTCGTTCCCTTGCAAGTTAGGCCGGTGAAGCAAGTGGAGATCCCGTGAGCGTGTTTGTGTGGGAGTGTAGAGAGGAGGGCCGACATAGCACACACTCGTAGAGGTCAATACCTTGGGTATTGAGATCCCTATATACCTAATACGGTCTCCAGAGGAATGATTGCCATTTCCTAGACATTAGACATTATTGTATGCATATATTACGCTTTCATTCCCTTTTTTGTTAGAATCGTCCCTTTATCGTGTAGCTTTACTTAGGAAGTCAAAAATCAATAATTTGCTTGATACTCCAATTCCCAACTGATAATATTTAGTTAGAGATAGTTTATTCACGAGAGTTAAATTAACTGTTTAAGTATAAAAAAGATGAGACCAATTCCTTAAGTCCAAGAGAGAAAAAGGGCTATCGAATGCTCCAAGTAAAAGGCATCCCAAGTGCTTGAAGTTTCCACAGAATATTCCGATGAGCTAGATATTTTCCATTTAGATAAGGATAAAGCTAGAGGAATAACAGATATATATAATTAAATAACACATATATTCTCCTTAGTGCAATTAATATACATATATTAATATATTCCCTGGCATGCATTCCCTGAAACCGCATTTCAATGTTAGAAACAAACAAACATTCCCTTAAATCTCGAGGCGGTCATCATGCGACTACTAGTAGTACTCGAGAGTGGAAACATAAGCATGTTTTATGGATGACCATGTCATGTGTATCTAGTGAAGAAGATGAGGGGAATATGGGATGTCTGGTCCGTACTGCCAAATCTTTGTCGCAGGTGCCGTGTCTTTTTCTAAGCCATCACCTCAGTCTTCACTCACCCCTATACAATTCTTTTCCCACTTTGCCTTTTTTCTTATTTTCTTACAAGTCAGTCCTTTTGGCTCTCCTTTCTCCCCACAAAATTACAAATTCTAACACAACTCTTCTCTCTTGTCTTTACCTTCTTTTCCTTATATTCCTCCCTCTCTCTGTCTACATTTGCTATTTATTCTATATCAACTGGTACATGTGACGAAAATATATAAGTGATTTAAGGAGCCAATTGAGGTACAGACAATTTCATGCCCCAACTCAAGGTATTACAATCTTAAGTCATACTTAAAGTTGTATTAATATGCTTATATTTATTTTTATAAGTAGAATCATCCTTATAAGTTTATGGATATAGCTATTAGTAACTAATAAACACTTACCACAATAAATAGTATTCGGTAATATTATTCTTTAGGAATTATTGAGGCTAGCTAGTGGTTCCATATAGGAGTAGGACAGGAGGTTAGACTACAGTCCATCATATACTAGTGGAACCTCTATACAAAAATATAAATATTTCGCAACATGTCAAAAAATAACATGAATTTTTGTATAAATAAATAAACAAGCATAAACAGAAAGAACCTACTTCTAGTAACTCTATGTATGTATAGGAGTCGAGTGTACCTCCTTTTAACTTTAATAACGAATAGAAAAAGGAATGTAAGTCGCACACCTCAAGCAACAAGATGAGGAAATTTTAGTCATTAATGTCTGTCTTTTGTTAAGACAAAAATCTTAGAATGACACCGACACAAGTTGCTGAAACAGACAGGCATGAGTAGCTAGTAGCTTTGTTTTAAATATCTCAATTAGCTACCTACTATATACATCTCAATCCAGAATCAACAAATTAATGAGTTTATAATTTATACGAAATCGACAGTTTTGAAACTTGGTACGTCTTTTCCTTGGAGACGAATATAAATTATTCATCAAAGGATGTGTTCTTTTGTTTCAATGTGTTCCATGCGTAATCATCGGATTCCTAATCACATGCCTCATTATTCCCTTAATAATAGTATTATTCTTTATGATCCCAAGATAAAGCACATTCTATTAGTTGTATACCCCAAAGTTTAAAAAAAAAACCACCTCAAGTTCTGAATCCTAACTCTAACCCATGCTAGAATTCCCTAATGAGAAGGTGATCAATGCTATGTGTAGTTAAATATTTTTGAAAACAAACAAAGATGAAAAAAAGAAAGAAAGGGTAAGGGATTTCCATATCTAGTGGTTTCTTTTTTCTTTCAATATACTTTTTTATTACGTCAATTCCGCTATTCCCCTTTACTTGCTTTTAAAATTTGTTGTTTGAGGCTGGGGTTCATACTTCTTAACAGGGGCGTAGCCGTAGCTTTGACTGCGGATCGATGGGCAGATTGCTCCTCTACAGTTCAAGAATCACATTTGTAATAAATCGGGATTTTAGGGTAAAAAGTTCTAACACATAGATTTAATGATAACCAGACTTATCTATTGAACCAGGGACTCCACACCTTTTCGAGCTTCCATTTCTTTCGGGAGATTCGAGAAAAGATGAAATAGGAAGACATAATTTTCATGGAAAATGGTAGAATATATGCCAATAACTTTTTTATATTACGTCAAAAGTTGATATTTATCTTTTTAAATGCATTATATGTCAGTACGTAGAGGGGACCTTATTACGTACCCCAGGGTCCCGTAAAAGGATAAAAAACGAAGGTAAAACGGAATACCTAGATTCGGTTTCATCTCTGATTCTGATGCCGATTCCGAGCTCCAAACGCCTCCGAATCTCCCGGATCCTTTAGCGGAAAATGCTCACCAACTCACGAGCAAAGCCTTTCTACAATTTCCTCAAATCCCGAACTTTCTTAACGGGTCAGGAACCTTATGCTCGAGAATCCACTTCTTGAGTAACTGCAGGAGACCTTATCTTTATATAGCTTCCATATCGGGCTTCCCTATCACAACGTCGATATGGACTCAGTTCACATTAATTGGGACTCATTTTCCTCCCGAACTTTGACCTATTGATTTAGATCATTTATTGGGCTACTTTAATATCTTTATCTGGATCAAATGGCGTCACTTAACCGGTAATTTATTTAAAACCAAAATTACAATTAATGTTAGTTCAACTTTATGAGACATTGACAAAATTGTCCTTAGGGACAAAAATGTCTAACATTATAAAGTATGGTTAATTACACTAAATCTCTTTGTGGATTGATCACTTTTTATTTTATTTGTTATAACTTAAAAAATATCATTTATTTTTTATAATGTTGTCTATTAATTATACAAATCTTTTTTATATTTTTATTCGTATTTTTAAAATAGCATCATATTAAAACTTAAAATTTCTAATATTACATCATTTTAAGTGAAAAATATGTTTAAAAAATTATGAAATAAGGTAAAGAAAAGTATAGGATAGTTAAACAATATTATGAGAAGATAAATGATATTTTTAAAATATTAAATAAAATAAAAATATTAGATCACAAAAATTGCAATTGTACTTAACCTTTGAACGTGTGTTTCTCTTTTTATCATGTTAATGATGATAATGTAAACTTGTCAAATTATCCACTAAATTTCCTTTGCATTATCTAGGTAGATTGGATGTCCAAAGCCTTTCAGTTAGGGGAAGTGATGTTTTGAGTCTACAAGATGATACACATCAGTAACAATGTTGGATTTACGTGCACGCAGGTATTTTGAAGCATTAATCTTAGGTTATTACGGCTAATCAAGCTTCAAGTTTCCAAAGCCTTTGAGTTAGGGGAAGTGATGTTTTGAGTCTACAAGATGATACACATCGGTAACAATGTTGGATTTACGTGCACGCAGGTATTTCGAAGCATTAATCTTAGGTTATTACGGCTAATCCCAAAGCCTTTCAGTTAGGGGAAGTGATGTTTTGAGTCTGCAAGATGATACACATCAGTAACAATGTTGGATTTACGTGCACGCAGGTAATTCGAAGCATTAATCTTAGGTTATCACGGCTAATCAAGCCTCAAGTTTACTTCTCAGTCTTTCTCCTCAACAGTTCACATTTTCAAATCCATGATTGCGATTGCATAAATTGTTAGACATTTTTGACCTTAGGGGCAATTTTGTCAATGTCTCATAAAGTTGGACTAATATTAATTATAATTTTGATTTTAAATAAATTACCGGTTAAGTTACGCCATTCGATACAGATAAAGATATTAAAGTGGCCCAATAAATGATCTAAATCAATAGGTCAAAGTTCGGGTAAAAAATGGGTCTCAATTAGTGTGGATCGGATCCATATCAATCTTGTAATGGAGAAGCCTGATATGGAAACTATATATAAGGTAAGGTCTCCTGCAGTTACTCAAGAAGAGCATTCTCGAGTATAAGGTTCCTGACCCGTTAAGGAAGCTCGGGATTTGAGGAAACTGTAGAAAGGTCTTGCTCGAGAGTCGGTGAGCATTTTCCGCTAAACGACTCGGAAGATTTGGAGACGTTTGGAGTTCGGAATCGTCATCAGAATCAAAGATGGAACCGAATTCAGGTATTCCACATTACTTTCGTTTTTTATCCTTTCATAGGACTCTGGAGTACGAAATAAAGTCTCCTCTATGTACTAACATAAATCACTTATCTTATTATGCGAGAAGATAATTAAACATTCATTTATATTAAATACTGAACATAAATAATTTAATTTTGTTGTCATATAAAAAATGGTTTAGATTCAAATAAATTCACATTCATATAATATAAAGCAATGTATGAGTGAATTGACAGCATAATTAAAAATGTTTAAAGGAACAATCTTGGCATAGACAAAAATTAAGCAACCGTATCTCAGTAGGTGATAAACAAATCCTACAATCATTCTCATTATGATATAAATAATCAGATCTCCTTTTTCTCCCTAAATAATCCAACCCAATCACTGATCCCAATACTTCTACACAACATGATTTTTCCACGTCTTACTACCTTAATCTTTTGTCTTCTTACACACCAAACCACCCTTTTTTTAAATAAAAAAAACGCCACTTAATCGTCTTTCATCCATCACTACATGTATAATATTTCTTTTATGACCCAACTAACATATAATTTTATAACATTAGGAAATAAATTAAGGGCAATCATTTCCCTGTTAACTTTTGTTAGGTTCATGTTCCAAAAGTGAAATAGAAGGAGAATACAAATGTCAAAAGAGAGGGAAACATGTTGTCGTTTGGCATAATATAATTATTGGCAGCTTATATTTATATAATTAAGAACGGTATAACAAAATTGTTTAAAAGAAAAAAATGGAATTTACACATCTAACATTCCATATTTCGGAGATATTAACTCAGACAAATTTCACTGAAACAACTAAGAACTTTACATATAATGAATTCTCAATAGTTAATAATAACTCCCTACTAGAGAAATATTATATAACTTTTTATTGGCATTAGTTGCTAATAGGCATAGCCGTCCTAGAATCGATCGATCACCTTTTCGTGTAATGGAAAATGTGACGAGAGAAGACATAGAAGAGGCGGCTCTCTGTTTCTGTTTATTTATTCATAATCATTGGTGCCTAGAGACGTAGGTGACCTCAAAGCAGCAACCACGGGAATACTCGTGGATGTCTACGTGTTGTTTGGTTTAGTTTTTTTAGAATAGATAAATACATTTTTTCACTGCAAATTTTTTTAAAAAAAGCAAGTGTATGATTATAAAATAAAAAATTATTTTTTAGTAGATATTATTTTTTGAAAATTAAAATACAATTTTTTAAGAAGTTTAAATTTGAAGCTTTTCAAAAACATATTTTTTAGGTAGATTTTTCATATTAATTAATAAGTTTATTTTTTAGTCCCTTTTATCTTTATGTTTTACATATGATTCTTACACAACTCACAACTATATCTTCACGTTTATTTTGAGATTTATATAATATTATTTGACTTTTTATATATTTTAATATTTATTTTTAATATTAATTTTACTTATGTTATAATCTATATAAAAGATTTGGTTAGATATATTTTTATTTATGTTTCATATGGTTTAAAATTATTTAATAATTAATATATTGTACTTTGCATATTTTTTAATATATTTTAAATAATATTTATATGCATAGATAATTTTTATTACAAAATAACATATAATTATAATTAAAAGCGTCTTTTATTTTTATATTAAAATTTATGTGCATATTGTTTAAAAATACATTGTATGAAACTCTTTTAAAAACATTCTTTTTCAAATGACAGTCAAACAGTCAACTAGCTTTTAAAAAAATCTATTCTAAAAAAAATTTTACTAACAAAAGCTCTACTAATATAAGCCCATTCAAATAAATACTAATGCTTAAATAGTAATTTTCAGTATAAAAATAAAAGAAATAACACGATTGGTGTAAATTCTTGTAGCATTTTTTTATGTTCTTTCTGATTCCTATGACTCGTATTAGAGTCCCCTTAATTATAAGACAAAAGAAAACAAAACATCCTCTGATCCATGATTCATGATTGTAGAGACGAGGTTTTCAAGGCGTGATTTCGTATGTGCAGGTTTTAATCTGATAGAATTTAGGACCTAAACTTGAAGACCTTCTAGGACCTCACGAAACATGAAAGGACTTGGAACCTGTAGAGATATAGAAAAGATTTGCCGATAATTTTGATTAACTTCCAACTTTTGAAGCATCGTACTCCTTTTTCTTCCCGAAATCATCCTATTCCAACTAACTTAACTAATAAAAATTTTGTTACAGTAACGATTCTTGCCATAATCTGCTATATACGTTACATCAAAATATTTTTTTCTAATCAGAAGTTTGAAATTGAGGGAATTTCGACGTCTTTTTCATGTGCAGTGTATGCTTATAATCAGACCATTATACACGGTATGAAATGAAATGCTGTCTAATAACAATTTCATTAAGAAAAGGGCGGGGGTGATTTACTTTCACGTGCAAATGTAAAGTGAGTGGCAGGAAGTCATAAGTACAGCAGAACTTTATGGCCAAGATAACTCCAGACCACCAGAAACTATTAATTAAGTTTCTTAAATACAATCCTTTCTCTTTAAGTCTGTCTTGGGCTGGGTGGCGACTAATTTAAGAAATGAAGACCAATTCCACGTGGCAATCACCCATTAACATGTCACCTTGTAATCCTTGGATTAATTGGACGGGGATAGCAAACAATGGTGTCCTTAGTCAAAGCTGAATTAGATGATCATAGTGTTCTAAAAAAAAGATAATAGTGTATAGTTGGCCACTAATAAAAAGCATTTAGTAAATAGTTTGGTGGGTCAATTCAATTGATTTGAGGGACATCATTGCTTACAATAATACTTTTGTGTGGTGTCTCTTTGTGATTTCCTTTTTTCCCATCATCAGTTTTATGAACCGTTTTATCAATAGTGATTGCCTTTTTTTTTAATTTAATCTGAAAAGGTTGATAATATTTGTCACATTACATCAATATTTCAACGGTTCATTATTAGTCTCGAGAAAGATTCTTCTTTAAAACTATCCAAGTAACATCAAACTATTTGTTTTTTTTTCTTTGTAAATGTTAGTGGTATTACTCAGTCCGACCTAATCTAGTAAGAGGGTAAAGGTTAAACGGTCAACCCATAATCAATTGAAAAGTCAACGGAAGTTTAATCCAAAAGGTAATTATTCGATATTAATTTGCCAAACTATCACGAAGTCTTTGATTGGTTAGGCTTATACCATTAGAATTTTTTCTATAAATTTTTTCTAAGAAATTAGTTAACTGTTTGGTTATAATTTAAATTTTTTTTAAAAGAACTACATACAGTAGACTGTTTGGTAAACATAAAAATAAAAAACACTTTCCATTTGAACTATATTTTATTTTGATATAAAAATTATTTAAAGTATATTAAAACATAATATATTAATTATTATATAATTTTAAACCATATGAAACATAAATAAAAATATATTTAACTAAATCTTTTATATAGATTATAACATAAGTAAACTAATATCGAAAATAAATATTAAAACATATAAAAAAGCCAAATGATATTATATAAATTTCATAATAAATATCCAAATTGAATAAATAGTTAAATACATAATAAACGGGAAGATGAGTTTGTGAATATTGTAGAAATTATGTATAAAATATAAAGACAAAAGGGACTAAAAATCAATGTTCTGAATACCGTACCGGACTTGGTACCGGATTGAGCTCTGGAACAGAACTGTACCGGTACCGGTCGGTACCGGGTACCGTTTCGGGATATTTTTTAAATTTATAAAATAGTCCCTAAATTTT
>JANZLX010000008.1:3751971-3762631 GCA_025531955.1 Erythroxylum orinocense | reverse complement strand
ACGAAATTGGCCGGTACCGACCGGTATTTGTCACCGGTACCATTGAACCCGTACCGGTACCGGATTCTGGCCGGTACCGGCCGGTACGGTACGAAATTCAAAACAATGCTAAAAATAGACTCAATAATTAATCTAAAAATTATACCTAAAAAAGCATTTTTTAAAAAACTCGAGTTTCTTAAAAAGCTGTATTTTGGCTGTCAAAAAAGTCATATCTATTAAATAAGTGCTTTTTTATTTTACAGCCAAACACTTTTTTTTCTTAATAAAAAATTTTGTGGTGGAGAAAAGTACTTATTAATCTCTCAAAAGTCCATCTAAAAATGCACGAAGAGTTCGTAACTTTATTTTAATTTAAATTTTCATTAAATTGTTTGCTGCTAACTAGTGTTTTGAAACCCGAATCGGTCATCGAACCGGAAGCTTTATTGATCACCGGTTTGACCGGTGGTTGCGTGACGTCATAATTGTGCAATAATTAAATTTAATTATATATAATATTAAAAATATTTAAAAATATACAAAAATATACCAAAAAATAAATAATTAATAATTAATTAATTTTTTGACCGGTTCAACCGATCAATTGACCGGTTCTGACTGGGTCAATTAAAAACTGATATTTTAGGTTGAATCCGACCGGTCACCGATCGGACCTGCCGATCCGGTCCGATTTCTAAAACAGAACTGCTAACAAACAAAAGTCGACCCATTTTAAGCTTATATACTTATATTTTAATTAAAAAAAATAGATTGATCACATGCAATTGGATATGGTTTTTTTTGTTTTGAAAGTAAAGAAAACTATCATTAACCAATATAAATGAGTTAAACAAAATTGGATATGGTATTAATTATAAAGAATAAGTAAGCATTTTGAGAAAAAGGGGGGGAAGAAAAAGAAGTTGAGATTGACCTCTGTCCAAAGAAGTCATATAGGCGGTTGGTGGGGGCAACCGGAGAAGAATGCTACAGTTTTAAGTCTTCTTTTAAGACTTTATCTTTCTTTCCATGTGTGAGGTCGAAAGCGACTGATTCATTAAAGTATTTGGACTCTACTGTTTATGGGCCCAACTTATGGGGCCCACTTCCGCCTCGTCAGTGTTAAACAACAAAAGACGACGCCGACCTCTAACAACTTCTTTCTCTTTCTTTGTTCGTTTTATAATTCCTGTGATCAGTACTTTTGTTTTTACTTTTGATCCCTTTTTTTTTCTTTCCAAAATTTACATATAAATAATTTTTTATCATTATTCATTTTATTACGTCACCCTTACGACATGTATGACATCTATTTAGATACAAAGAGCTATCTTCTTCAAATGTCCAAACACTTGATTGGATATATTAAAACAAGTTTACGGTTGCTTTACTATTTTGTCGACTGAATTTTAAAATAATTTACAGAATTTTCATTCTTAATTCAAATGATAAATATTGAGAAAATAAAGTACTATTTTCTTTTTTAAAAATAAATTAATTAGAGACCAAGTCCTAATTCAACTTTTATTATTATTATTATGGTCGTTTAAAGCAATCATGAGACCGTTTAATGTTATGAGCTAATTGTTCTGCCAACACAAGTAGTCCTACTTAAAATTAGTCTCTTAATTATGTCAAGAGAGGACTATAAGACACATCGTTGCTTATCTAGTAAAGTGCTTGGTGCAATTGCTTTTAATCTTGACTTCTACCCTTAACTTTTCAGTTGACCCCCGGGAAGACTTTCTCATCACTCCAATATTATTTTTGATTGAGTTGCAAGTCATGGAAACGTATTAGGTAAACAAACAAATCAGCACTTCTATTATCGACTTTTAGGTAGTTTTATTTTATCTAATCTACAAATTACAGTTTTCAAAATAGCACAAATTAAGTTTAATGTTAGGGAAATTTAAACTTTAAATAACATATTTTAACCATATAATTATTATATAAACCTTTTATCACGTAAATTAATGGATCTTGCCAACATAGAATTACATTGGCGAATTAATTGTTTTTTTTACTTAAATAATGTATTTAATTAATATGAATTGAAAATAAGTTATGACCAATAATTACTCCTAGAAGACAAATTCGTGACTATACTCATAATTGAAGACAAATTTGTGTTACTTAGCTTAGGTAAGAGTCCATTGGTCATGATTTGGGAATTGGAACTTAGAATGAGTGCTAAACAAGCTAAGCTAAAACAAATTAGGGAGGGAGTGAGGTAGAAGTCAAAAACAAGATTATGGAAATTAGCATTAGCTTACGCTTTTAAACATGTATTTACGGTCACTTTGAAGTCGCGTGTTTTTGTTGCAAATTTTCAGTAGAAATTGTCATGTTTTAATATAGTTCATACGGATACGGCCCAAAAGATAACTGAAATATCAAGACCACTGCTTCTCAAAGGCCCAATGTATTGAAGGGCGTAGCCGTCTTACAAGATGGAGCAAAACAGAGAGGCTTGACAATTTTAATCTATTTTAAATTAATTAAATTTTGTGTTGAAGTCAACATTTTTTTAATTTATTTTTTAAAAAATTTAAAAATAAACATTAATTATATGCAGCCTTTTATTTTATATTTTACAAAAAGATTATTTATGTAATTTGAAATTGTGATCTTTTAAATATAAAAAAAATAATTTTATGGGTTGTTCTAAGGTTTGGTCTCAAAGAACTAAATGATAATTAATTAATTATATGTGAACATTTGTGTTTTCGTTGAATTGATTGAAGTTGGTTTGGTTATGATTTTATAATTATTAGTGAATATATAAAGTCAATTAAGTTGGCCTCACACAATTTTGATGAAATGGTCACTTAACATAGTATCAAAACTTTTGTGACCGAGCGATCGTGAGTTCAAATCCTATTACCCACCTATTATTCAGCATAAGGTAAAATGAGTCTGTGCAAGTTTCAAGCCTAAAGGGCTTTCACTTGAGGGGTATGTTAGTGAATATATAAAACTAATTAAGTTGGCCTTACACAACAGCTTAAGCTATTGTGATGAAATAGTAACTTAAAAATAATGAGCAAATTGTACTTGACTACGCTTCCTCCAGCATGCAATTGAGGATTGAGGAATGAGGAATGGAAAAAGAGAATGGGGTGGTGAAAGAAGCAGGACCAGTTAAATTTAATCGAGACAATAGGAACAAAAGAAATAGTGCAATTTAAAAGCTGTCTTGTCTTACAAAGTTCATTTCTATGTCATCAGTAAATAGGAAGCCGCTGTTTTTCAGTGTTGATAGATTATAATGTGTTAGGTTGAGTTTATATTTCCTAAGATATGAATTTATATCTACATTCATTGAATTCAAAAGTTTCTTTTTAAATTTACCTTCTTGACTTTAAATTGGATTATATGAGAATCCTATCTTTGTCATCCCTAAATGAGGAAGAAGATGAAGGACTTGAAACCTTTCATGCATGGCCGTTAGCTATCCACGAATATTGGCCAGCTTTACTCTATAGTGTTCTGATGCCTAATCTAGTTGACTTGTCACTTCCATTCCATTAAGCTTATAGATTGCCATCAGTTCAAGAGTATCAACATTTACAGCAGCTTTGTAGATGAACATGGATGCTTAATTAGTTGATAAGCATCACGACAACCAAAGTTTAGTTCATGAATGCAACTTCTCTGCATGTTACGGTGAGCCGCAATGTTCTTCACTTCACTTCGCTCATAAATCATAATCTGTCCACCTTATGGCGCACCAATGGTCGAACTCGTGCCTTCGCCAACGTTGGTGTCCCTCTCTATAAGTGCTCTGTCACTCCGGTCAATTTTAGTAGTGATGTCAAGTCCGATCGATATTACTTATCCTTGCCGTAACATCATTTGATGTCTTGATCAATTACCGTGATCTATCGAACTAACTTTCGTGTTGCTATTCTTTTTCTTTCCCTGCTTACTTGATGTCTTTGATGAGGACCAAGTTCATTGCAAGACGGCTTCTTCAGGTATTTGCTTTCGGTTCTTGGTGAATCATTCAAGTGTACTCAGGATTGTCTCCACAAGAAAGCAGGGTTTAGTTGACGGACTGTGCATAAAAGTCAAACGTCCATCTTTTGAGAGTTGCTATCGTCTAGGTCTCCCACTATAAACTGACTTCAGTTATCTACCAAGTTTCCACCATTCGTTGGATCCCTTCCTTTTGTAGAATCTGCACTGTCGATGCATTAAGGTCCAAGGATTGCAGCTGATGCTTCCGCTACAAAATTTGCTAAATTCAACCACTATTTTATTCCTCAAATGGCCTCCCTACTAAGCTATAAATTCACTATAAACTAAGATTAAATCTTCACCACATGTATGAGAATTCCAAAGTTATGCACGACGCTGTGATTCCCAAATATGTTGTTGTAATGAATTAATTCCCATAAACTTAAAGATATATCAACACATTATTCCCAGAGAAGAATTGTTATTATTATTCCGTAGAAGGTTTTGTGAATGATCAGATATTGCAGAGTTCCAAATTTTGGTTTGGAGCAAAAAGATTAATCTGATCGTAATTAAATAGTTTTGAGCTATTCACTAAGCTGGAACTTTAATTATTGTGTTCTTGCTGTTGTTGATGGGCTCTGGAAAAAGAGGATAGTGATATAGATTGATTGTTGCCCACTTACAGGTTCCTAGTTGGATAAGCATGCAGCTTGGTTTTATCCCAACATGTGCCTCCACTTCCACACGTCCAATTCCAAAGTACCGCTTCATCTGATGTTAAATTCTACACTCAAGTTCCATTGTTCCAGCTCGGTGTTGATTTCTATATGGCTCCATTCCTCTGATGTTAGACAGGAAGAACTGGAGTTCCTTCTCTACTTTCTGATCTCCCTCTTTTCTGCTCACTGTTTGGTACCTGGCATATCATACCTGATCGATTGGATGTCTGGTGCATGCCTCATCATAGCCCACTTGACATGACATGAAATGCAATAATTATTATTTTTTAATCTTACTTCACTTCTTTCTATGGGAAAAGAGAAGTTGCGAAAAGAAGAGAAATGAAGTACTTGTTTGAAAATTTGCGCTCGTATTGACTTCTTAATTACGATTTAACAATCCATAAAACATTATCTTTCTTTAGAATCTCCATGGCAGCGTCAAGGTCTGAAAAAACTAATTTCTTGTCATTGCCTAGAAATTACAGACAGATAAACAGAAATAGTCCAATAGCTAAAAAGCCCATATTACCAAAATCGTACTAAGCTCATAAACTTAGGGTAGGTCGCAGACTAACTTTATTGAATTTCTATGTCGAAACGTAGAATGTCCCAATACTGGTGTGTTGGTTTTGCATGCTATAAAACGTATTTTATCAACACCAACATTAAGTCAACCTACCTGTGTAGCTGTTGAGAAGAGCATATTCCATCAGAAACTACATGCGCCTGTATTGATAATGTGTTAGTCACAATCCATATATCCAAATATGCCCGGTGACCAAAAAGACAAATAACATGGAAGATTACAGGCAAACCAATATGCATGACGTTTGTGTTGAAATCTAACTGAACTGCATTCTTCTTTTCAACTCTTTAGTTCCCTCTCTAAACCAACAAGTTGGTTTCTTTTCATCTTTTGGTGGTACCAGTCCAAGATTGAAAAGGATTTGTGTGGCCATGAACTTGGCAGCCCTTGATTTTAAGCAAGTAGCATCTTGAATGTCACAGGAATATTGAGGTTCCATAGAGAGGTGGTGGTGGGATCCATCTGAGGCATTTTTCTGATATTTATATCATCGACTCATGTATGTGTGATGTGAAGTTAACAAGACTGTATTATTCACCTCTTTATGTAAACCAGAGTAAGAGGAGTCCTGACCTGATTCTTCCATTATTTCCCTTATCAGAAACAGGAATTAAAATTAACATAATTAATAACAAAATATTGATCTCATTCTCTAATTTTAATAATGTATCTCAACCTTTTTTATGTCATAATATTTTTCAAAATTTTTATTGGTTGGTTCCAATAGTTTTCAGGAATATGTAGTAATTTTATTTCAAGATTCATGCTGTTCCCTCCTATCCCTTCCCCCAAAAGTCTTGGCCCTAATAATGGCTACCATTGAATCTAGTCTAACGTTGCATTTGTTTGGAGTTATTCCCCATCTCCATTTTTTTTTCCCCCTGCTATTTACCCCAAAAGAGAGCATTAGATGATGCTTTAACCCTTTTTTTTTTCTTAAAGCTAGACAGCGTTTTCGTCTATCAACTAGAATGAATTGACCTAAAATTCAATTATACCCTTTATTAAGTTGATACATGCATATAGATTTGTTTAATATATTATTTAGGTTTAATTGATCATGCTTTAAATTTAATTATTTAATATTTATAAATTTATTTTTTCTTTTTTAATAATATTTAATTATTTAATAGTTATTTGGTGTAGTATAATTATCTTAAATTATTATATATAAACAAATAATAATGTTTTTATAATATAATATTTTAATATATTTATATTACAATTTTATATAATTTTTAAATAATATTCACAAATTAATTCTATTACTCATTTTACATTAAGACATCAAATGATTTTAAATTAAGTAGTAAATATCAATATTACGACGATAAAATAGGAGTTATATATTTATTTTGTTAAAATAATCTAATTCAAATTAATAAAACTAATTAAATAATAAATATCAATATTACTCATTATCATGATGATGGTGATGATTATTATTATTATTAAATTTTTTATTTTTTATTAAATTTAATTAATTATTATTGTTATATAAATTTAATTTTTATAAAATTAAATATTTAAAATTTAAATTCTTATAAAAATATTCAACGAAATACTAAGATATGTAATATTCATACCCTTATATATTTTTTAAAGTCATGTCCTTATAAATCATTTTACACATAAACAGTTAATACTAAACATCTAATTTTACTACATATCTTTAACAAACAACTAATACAATCTGCTGGTCAAAACAACTGAGAGAATTAGCTATCAGCTAACCGCTAATGCAATCAGCTGTTTGTTAAAGAGGGCTCATATTGTATGGGCAAGAACATGGAAGATATTGATATGTTTAAAAAATCTGAATAGCAGAGTTATTGTGGTGATCAATCTGCACGTGTCATCTACTGTCCTAGTTAACGGCTAGATGAAATTTAACATAATATTTACATTTAATTGTGTATTTTGACCTAAAATTTATGTTCTCCAACATAAAGAAAGGTACGATCAATCTTCATATTATCATCTATGCAAAGTGTTAGAAATCAAAGTTGCTCCACCGCTTTTGCGAGGTCCAACCACACAAAAGGAGAATGTAAGAGCTCCCCAGAGCCTATGATTAAGACAGCCACTTAAACTCCATTCCCATACAAAAGGAAATGGATACCGTCTCTTATGCTTTGGCATTGGACATATAGAAGTGAAAAGGAGAAAAGAGATGAGAATCCTCATCATCGTGTAGGTGAGTGGGAGGTTTCATGCTGGATGCTAGTTGTGTTAGCTATTAGTTTAACTTGTCCCATTATCTTGGTGACCACGTGGGATCACTGTAACAAAAGTGCAGAGCATAGAGGACCCACGATTTATACTCCCATCATCAATCCTGGGATTAATTTAGTGGATGGATATGAATAGTTTAGATAAAGAAAAAAGAAAAAAAGAGAACATAGGTCGTTGGATGTTAAAAATACAAGAATAAATATGAGTTGGAATCCGCCGAACTCCAAAAAGTATTCGATGAAAGGTGTTAAAATTGCCGGTGACTCATCAGAGAAAAGGCTAATGCATTTAATTTTAATAAATGACATTAAATTCGTGTTTTAATATAAAAATTATAATAATTTTTTATTATGTATTTAATAATCTTTTTAAGTATATACAATAATTTACAAATTAAATATTTAAAATAAATTATTCATATAGACAAGATTTTTTCAAATTGTGTATAATATATTTAATGTAAAGAAAAATTGTGATTTTGATACAATTTTTTACATTTTAAAAAGAAACTCTTTTTCTTATCCAAATTATTATAGGAAAAATAAGGAAGTTATGTTATTAACTATATTAATTAGACAAATAGACTATAAAGTATAAGCATGTAGCAAAGTTTTTATTAAATAACTTCTGATTTCATATGAAAAGAAGTGTGAAGACCAACTTCTGCTTGCTACATTTTTTTCTTTACACGTAAAAACACAAACACATACATACATACATCTCTTATTTCATACAATTATCCGAAATAAGAGGATACTTTTATATCTTTACGTCAATTTTAAGGTGTCCAATCCTATGTAATGGTCATTAGAGTGGGACAATCTCTGAACTCTCATTCAATAGTTAATTTAGCCATTAAACAAAATTACACAGAATATAATTAGTCAGAATATCCGAAGTCCGCTTTACGAGTGAACTAAATCTACAATCTATTTTTATTCTAATAAGTAATATCTAATAAAAGCAAATTTTTGTAATTAAGACGAGGTTGGCCCACCACCTTAATTTTTAACATTGGTGGGTCCACTGAGGAGATTAGATTCTCTAGTTCAGTGTGTGCATCATTTTGATAAAGAAAACTGATTTATGGGACCTGAAAGCTTGTACGAAGTGAAGGAAGAGACAATCAGACATTTGCTCGTGTCATGGTCATGGGCACATGCACTACTTTTGTTCTGTGCTAGTAGTACTAGGAGACACTAGACGGGAGATCTACCACCTAATTAGTGTTTCTTTTTAGGTTTTGGGTCTGAAAGTAACTTCTTTTTTAATGGTTTTTCTGACTGTTTCGACGTTACGTATCTGTCCGAAGACAACATACAGACATTGTGAGAATCCATTTTCTTTAAAATATAGTTTTAACTTATTCTATTCGATTTTAACTCATAACGAATTGAGAATTCATTGAACATTTAGATTTCACACTTTCTTTCAACCTAATCTTAAAGCATTCGGAAGCTTTAGATTCACTGAAGGTTCGGTTTAGATACAATCAAACGTTTCCAACCTAAATATGCAGCAGAATGACCTGCCTTTCTTTTTCATTCTGAAGATGAAGAAAACCGTATAAGATCACAAACTTCTTTTTAGTTGTACCATGCGTTATATGTATATATCGAGAAGGGCCAGATCAGGAAAACAACAAATGTCAACATCGAAGAAGTGAAAGGATTTTGTTTTATTTGAATTATTGTAATTTCTACGCTGCATTTTTCTGGTGCTTAACCTGAGAGATGTTTGACAACCCAATGCAATCTGCTTCTTGGCCAGAGAAAAACCACGGCTAGCTATTGTGATGCTGTCAGACATGGGCCCTGAACTCCCGAAGCTTTAAACAAAATTCCAAGGGTTGAAATTAAAGCAATTTACTGATGCATTGTTTTACTGAAAATCATCAGAATTTGTTGGTAAGTTAATGATCTTTGTAAGACGACACGACGGTTTATCGTCTTCCAACAGCCCCACCGTCTCCTCACCTTCTTCATTAACACTGAATAATCTACTCCTATGTTCTTCTCTTTTTCCAACAGAAAACGAGTTTAAAAAAGAATTCGCTTAGAGATATTCTTTTCGTATGCAATATTGCTGCAACAATGAAGTTTTATACTAGGGACGGGTACTGATTAGAAAAGCAGAATATTAATTGTAGTTGTTGTAGAAATTATATGTTAAACGAGATTATACGATTATTTAATAGCATTTAATATAATTTAATAATTAATACATAAATAATAAAAGGATAGTACGAATATTTAATTAGAAAATATAATTATTGTTCTTTACAATTTGGAGAACCACTTATAATAAGGAGATATGGTTGGTGACAAGGACTTTCAAAGAGTAACAAATTCCTATTGAAGTGGTAGTTTATTAGATAAAGAAAACTCCATCATTGTCCTTCCTTATCTTGTACAATTGCTATATATGTATTAATCTTTAAGGCTTGTATTCAGTATTCGTGAGACAAGAACCAATTCTATAATAATAAGATTCCTTTTTTTACTACACCTTTACTTTTTCTCTATTCTTTTACTGCACCTCTGCGTTTTCTCTTTTCTTTTTATTGTACCTCTGTTTTTTCTCCTGGGAGCCATGACTTCGTTGTCTTTGAATGTTGGAAATTTGTCACATTAAAACTCATACAATATCTAATTATCCATTATGGAGAGAACAAGCTTGAGGATTAGCAGAAAGCTAAGATTTGGTTAGTCATCTCATTAATGAAACACCAATTCCAACAAAATATACCAACTTAGATTCAAACACTGAAAACACTAGGGGTGTTCAAAAAAATCCGCAAACCTGTGAACCGAACCTGAACCGCATTAACCGAACCTGTAAACAAGGTTAACCGAACCTGAATTTAGGTTCGGTTCGAACCAAACCTGAAAAATTAGGTTCATGGTTCAGGTTCAGGTTTCTAACTTGCGGTTTTAGGTTTAAACCTGAACCTGGAATACTAAAAAAATTTATTATATATTTAGATATAATTTAAGAGGATATTAATAATAATAAATTCACTAGTATTTATTATATTAATTCTTGAGTAAAAAAAAAGAAGAAAAGGAAAAAAGCTACTTTAATTCTATGTTATTAAATGTTAATCTTGAACATTGCTATTTACTAATGCATAACACTCAATACTTCTACTTCAAATAGTAATTAATAT
>JANZLX010000008.1:3734004-3751871 GCA_025531955.1 Erythroxylum orinocense | reverse complement strand
TCTGGTTATCCTGAGAACCGAACCTGAAAATAGGGTAACCGATCCTATAGGTTCTTTAGGTTCAGGTTCAGGTTCGTAAAATTGCCGAACCTAACATTCAGGTTCAGGTTCAGGTTATTTATAAACGGGTCAGGTTACCCTATCATAAACACCCCTAGAAAACACCACACCATAATTAACAAAAGAATACACGAGTTGACAAAAGTCTGATCGCCTTCTCTGGGGTTGGATCATCGAAACCCTCTCTGAAGAAGCTCTTGGACTTGTCATTGGCTTAGACACAACACATGCAGTTTGGGAAGTACTAAAAGATGCTTATGCACAAGACTTTTAAGAGCGAGAGTTTACACTACGACAACAACTGACTTATCTTCACAAAGATGATAACAAGATCATTGAAGATCACATATGTGTCTTTAAAGGTTTGAGTGACAATCTTGTTGCTATCGGAAAACCTATAACAAATAGAGAAAAAGTCTTTTGTCTTCTCACAAGTCTTGGTCTACAATATGAAACCTTTACAACAACAATGTTGAAACCTCCAAGACCAACTTACTCTGAGCAGATCTTGCAATTGCAAAATTTTGATCAGCGTCGAAACTAGTTTTTAAACCAATCAGATGCGTCTTTGTCTCACCTCACTCCACATTTAACCTTCTGTAGCTAGCAACAGAATCAATTTCAAAGTACTAGTTCAAGGAATCGTAACAGTACCTTTACTTCCTCAAGTCGTGGATTCAAGCACAACAGTTTCAAAACCAAAATCAAAGCTATTCTAAAGACTTAACAACAGCTACACAACAACAACGACGATCACCACCTCCAAGAGAATGATGTATGATAGCAACAGAGCGAGACCTGTATCACAATGAAACATGTCAACATTGTGGGAAACCAGGCCATATTGCTAAAATTTGTAGGTGGATACCAAAACAAACAACTCAAAATGATGAAATTCCATGAGCTCTTGCAGCTCTCACTTTAGACAACTCCATTGTTGAAACAGAATGGATCTTTGATATAAGAGCTTCAAATCACATGATAGGAAAGCGAGGTATGCTTACTAATATTCATAAATACTCCAGATCTGATGCAATCGTAATTGAAGATGGTTCTTCAATACCTATAATAGATATTGGTGATTCATATATGAAGCAAAAAGAAAAGATTTTGCCTCTTTATGGTGTTCTTTTAGTTCCAAATCTAAAAAAAATTGCTTTTAATATGTCAATTAACCTCTTAGCTTCCTGTCAACTGTGAATTTATTGACGTTGATTTGTATAAAGGAACGGAAAACAGGACATTCGTTAGTAACAGGGAAAAGGAAGGGTGACCTGTTTAGCTTGTCTGATGTACCAGAAGCACACTTCTCTCATTGTTTCAAGTCTAGCATTGCAAATTTTTGGCATCAACGCTTAGGACACTCTCAAGCTTCAACAGTTCAGTTGTTAAAAAAATAAAGGATTAATTGAAGTCCAAGGTCTTTTACGGACTAAACATTTTTGTGATAGTTGTCAATTAGGAAAACTAAGTAAAGTTCCTTTTGCTCCTTCTAAACATTCTTATTTTGGTATCTTTGATAAGATTCATTGTGATTTGTGGGGACCTGCCCTTATTTTATCTGTTGACAAGTTTAAATTTTATGCATGTTTAGTTGACGATTTTTCCAAGTATACTTGGATTATTCCATTAAAACATGCATAAATCTGATTTTTTTGTTTCCTATTTAGCATTTGAACAGTATGTTGTACAATTAAATAAGAAAATAAAAACCTTCCACTCAAATGGTGGAGGAGAATTTGTTAACTTTAGATTATCATCAATTTGTCTTGCGATAGGAATTATTCATCAGATTTCATGCCCCTACACTCCAGAGCAAACAGGTATAATTAAGAGAAGGCATAAAATTATAAGCGAACTAGGTATGACAATGTTATTCCATAATCATGCACCTCTTTTTTTATGGGTAGAAGTCTTTACAAAAACAATTTTTCTTTTTAATCGGTTACCATCTTCATCTCTTTAGTTTGAAACTTCATATTTTATGTTACATGGAACTCATCCTAACTACACATCACTTCGAGTTTCTGATTCTAAATGTTTTCCATACACATAGGATATAGGAAACCATAAATTTGATCCTAAAAACTGTAATGTGTGTTTTTGTAAGATACAGTGAAAAGCATAAAGGGTATAAGTGCTTCCATCCACCTAGTCGCAAATTTTTCATTTCTCATCATGTTGTGCTTGATGAGACTATTTTTCCTTTTAAGTCTTCATCTCTTTCCACTCCTAACTCATATGCTCTTAACATATTTGCTTTTTGGTTGTTTTCTTCTAACAATCTTCTTGCTTCATGTAGTCATTCATAAATATCGTCTACATCGACAACTTCTATTCCATTACCATTTGTTGATATTCATGGCTCAGAATCCATACCAAATTCATCACATGACGCACTTGAGCTCAATAATGTTAGGATTGTCTTTGATCATCTGAGTTTTGAAGATCCGAATTTACCTCCTTATTGACTGACTTATGTTCTGAGCAAGTGCCTGCACCTGAGTCCCATCCTCTATAAATACAATGCCCCCTTATAAAGCACTAGTTACTTATCCCATGATAACTAGGTCCAAACTTAGAGTTGTTAAGCCAAATCCTAAATATGCCTTGACAGTAACCTTATCTGCTACAATATCTTGTGAACTGAAAAATATCAAATCAACCTTATCGCATCCTGGGTGGAAAGTTGTTATGCTTGATGAACTTGTTGCACTACATCAAAAAGAAACATAGAAATTAGTTCTACGCACTCCAGATATGCATGTAATTGGATCCAAATGGATTTTTAAGACCAAACTACGATTTGATGGTAAAATACATCGTCTCAAAACATGTTTAGTCGCCAAAGGATATCACCAGATTTATGGTATTGACTATACAGAGACATTCTCTCATGTAATCAAACCTGGTACAATTCGACTCATCTTAACTATTGCTCTTGTGAGACATTAGCCCATTCATCAACTTGACGTTAAAAATGCTTTTTAACATGGCAACATCGTTGAAGATATATATATGGAACAAAGGCTAGATATGACTGATCCACATAAACCTATGCATGTATGTAAGCTCCAACGTGCTTTGTATGGATTTAAATAAGCACCACATGCTTGGTTTGATAGGCTTAGTGAATTTCTTATATCATATGGTTTCTTTTGTAGTTTAGCTAATCCTTCTCTTTTTATATTTCATTATGATCAAGGTTCACTTGTTTTTACTTCTCTAAGTTGATGATATGATTCTTACAGAGTCATCCACAGAGCTTGTTTCCTCTTTTATTCAAAATTTGAGTTGTGAGTTCTTTATGAAAGATTTAGGCCTGGTGCATCACTTTCTTAGTATTGAGATTTCTAGCACAGCAGATAGGCAACACCTATCCCAGTCACACTATACACTTACCATTCTTGAATAATCAAATATGCTTCATTGCAAGCCCATGCATATGCCTTTAGAGGTCAAATTCAAACCTACTACAGATACTACTCCTATTACTGATCCCAGTCACTTTCCAGGAATTGTTGGTACTCTTCAATATCTTACACTAACGCTTCCAGATCTATCCTATAGTGTCAACTATGTTTCACAATACATGCACGCTCCTATAATTGCTCATTTGAAATTGGTTCAACGAATCCTTCGATACCTGAAAGGAACAGTTAACACTGGTTTACACCTCACTTCCAATACAACTCCTGAATTGTCTACTTTCTCTAATGTTGAATGGGTTGCTACCCTATAACAAGGAGATCTACCATCGGTTAATGCACGTTTCTTGGCATAAATATCATTTCATGGTGTGCTAAGAAACAACACACAATCTCTCGCTCTAGTACTGAAGCTGAGTATTGTCCTATGGCTAATACTGTTGCCGAACTTACATGGCTCACTTATATTCTTAAAAACTTTCGCATCTCTCTCTTATCTCCGCCAATCCTCTATTGTGATAATATCAGTGCTCTATATATGACAATCGATCCTGTCTTTCAAGCTCGGAGCAAACACATCAAGTTGGATTACCATTTTGTACACAAACAAGTTGCACTTGGATTACTTGTCACTAAACATGTGTCCTCTAATAAACAAGTTGCCGATATATTTACTAAACTTGTGTCCAAGGCTGCTCTCACATATTTTTGCAACAAGCTGTGTCTTCAATCCTGACTCAGTTTATGGGGGGATATTAACAATCTACAGCTTCCGTTGAGTGATAAGGATGATACTATGAGCAAATCATCGAGTGATAAGGATGATCATAAGAAGTCCCACAAATCATGGAATGATAAAGTTGATTGTACTCATAAATTATCAAAGGAGATATGGTTGATGACGAGGACTTTCGAAGAATAACAAATTCCTACTAAAATGGTAGTTCATTAGATGTGGTAGTTTATTAGATAAAGAAAACTCCATCTGTTTCCTTCCTTATCTTATACAAGTGCTATATATATATTAATCCTTTAAGCTTATATTTAGCGAGATAAGAACCAATTCCATAATAACAAGATCATTTTTTTACTGCACCTTTACTTTTTCTTTTTTCTCTTCCCACACCTGTGCCCTTTCTCTTTTCTTTTTAATGCGCCTCTGCTTTTGCTCTCTAATATATATGATGTTATGATATAGCAAATTCAAGTTAGATAAAAATTAGATGGTATCATCAAAGTGTTTTAATAAATTTAGGTTAAGTTAGATACTGCATGTAAAGACCTTAGAGAAGCAGTCGATGAAGAATCGGTGAAGAATCTTGAATGATGTAACTGCTCTTTCGTATTTATTTGGAAAAAAGAAACAAAGTGTTGAAACAGGCAGCCAAAAAGCCAAAAAAACATTCAGTGATAATAAAAAATGATAAGCGAAGATGTATGCCAAGCAGACAGGGCACAGCTTCCAGGAGATGTGTGAAATCCAACATGAAGCACAAATCACTGCCTCCTGCAGGGCTCAAACACCAAAACAATACATAATACGTACAAGATTCACTTGTAATGATATCTCACTCAACAGCATGCAGAGTCAGTTCCCTTTCATGTTTCTTCCCCCATACGAATACCGATACTCAAATGATCAAATAGTATACACACTGCATGATATTGGCCAATCTCGTGTTTTCTTTTTCGTATACCCTTTTTACCAATTCTTATTACTCTTGATTTTGTTAAATCTTTCGGCTTGTGTTGGGGCAGGTGCATCCTGCCAGCTTTCTCTAAATTCTCACACTTTCTTGGACAAGCCCCATCAAAATACTTGTTTTTTTTTTTTCCTCTGGGAATCCAAAAAGCGCAACGTCCACGACCACGAGGGATCTCTCGCAAAATATATACTGTTTCATATAAGTTTATCGTGTCTCTGCAGATTCTTTGTTTTCTGTTCAGAGCTTGAAAATGCGCGAGATTTTGGCGATTTTACCGTTCCATCGTTTTCCTGTCATGGATTCTCGGCTACTCGTCAGCGCAGCATTAGAGATTCAGATTGTTAAATGAAGAAAAGAAAAAGACGAACATGTTACATTAGTATTTGAATCATTTTTTAATTTTTTCATATCAACTTAAACTTCAATGGATTCTTGACATGATATATATATATATATATTTTTTTTTTTGGTGTCAGTGCGTAACTGATGATTTAATCAGATTCGATCATATTTTATGTAGCTTAGGTATCCTTATTTTTATTTTCAAATTTAGTTAAAAAATATTTGTTTGAGTTCTTAATTTTTGTTTCTTTCCACTTTTTAAATTTACCAAAACCACAAAAGTAATTTTTGTTTTTATAATCTAATTAATATTAAATAAATATATTATTTAGTTCTTTAATATATTGGTTATTAATAAGAATGTTGAATAATTTAATTTAATATTATATACTTAATTAAATAAAATTAATTATTAATAAAAATAAATTAAATAAATTATTTTAATGATTATTAATGAATATAATTAAATTTAAAATATCTTCAAAAATATAATTTATACCTAAAATATATATTTAAAATAAATATTAATTTTAATAAATTTAAAATATTTATTTAATAAAATAAAATAATTTTTATTGATAATTTATTAATAAATATTATATAGGAGATAAATTAAAGATAATTAATTTAAATAGTTTATCTTCAATTTTTATCAAATATGCAATTATTATCGATGGTTGAGAGCGAGACTTGATTTCGGTTAGGTCTCAGGTTCGATTTTTTGCTAGTCCCTCTGATAAGTAGGGTGTTCAAAAATAAAATAAAATATCAGCACAAAAAAAAAGAAATGAACTAAAGATCTCTCAAATAACATGTTGGCTTTTTGTTGTACTCTTTTTTCCCCGGCGTTTGTGAAAATTGCTTGTCATCGTAATAGAAATCTTTTTTCATAATATTATAATTATTTTTAGGTTTCACTTTTGTGTAAAATGATTTTCACATAATTAATTTTAAAATATATAATTTATTCAAAAAATATTTTTGAAGTGAATTAAGAACTTGAATTTTTGTGTAAAAGATCATATTATTAATTATATTTAAAAATAAACTTTACAAGTTTTAAATGTCAATAAATAACTTAAATTTTATGTTAAAAAATTTCTGGAAAGTTTTATTATACAATTCATTAAATAAAAAATGTATAAATTTATTAGAGGCTGAGTATTTTTACTTTACCATATAAGCGTATTATGAAACAAGATTTTTTGTTCAGTTTTATAGTGTTTTATTATGTCCAATAAATCTCAGTCATTTATTTATATAGATCTCACGTGAGCTTTATATAAATAAATATATAACTCATATAAATAAATGGTTGAAATTTACGGGACACAATAAAATACTATAAAATTGGATAAAAAATTGGGTCTCCTTATTAGGAGGGACGGCCAATTATGTATTAACAGTGGGTGGATTGGATACGTGAGGTAAAGAAATGGAAAGCAGAGGTTCCATTGAAGTTTAAGGAAAGTGAAATCGTTTCCAGTTAGGATCAAATACTCGCATCACTCTACATTTATTAAACAAATTCTGACCACTTTTTAACAACCAATAAGCAAATCTTACCCACTTCACACTCCATATATACGTACTAGACTAGGGATGATCGTATAGAACCAAACCAAGAAACAGAGCAGTCACAGAGCTCCAAATCAAGCTTTCCCTGCCTTCAAAATTTAATCAATTTAACACTTCACCCTGTAACTTCTACTCCGTCAATCCACGTACTGTTGTTAGCTAAATTCCCACACAAACTAACCAGGGGAAACTTGAGAGCTTTGCCTTGAAACTCCTTTCATGTTCTGTTCTTTTTCTTCTTGGTAACTGCTGCATGGTTTATGAAATAAAGCTTATCTTTTTGCAGATAAAAGTGTTTGTCCTTTCAAGCGTTCCGTCAATATTTTCATGTCTATACCCGCAGAGCATGATTACGTAGGACCACAGAAGGAGGTTTCTTCAATGGCAAACTTGAAAGCCACCGAACTGAGACTCGCCTTACCTGGGTCCGACTCACCGGAAAGAGATGATGAAAGTACCAAACTTGGTATTGGCTTAAATAACAACACCGCCGCCGCTAACAAGAGCTTTGTTTCTGGTGCAAAGAGGGGTTACTCTGTTGCCATTCATGGTGGTGGTTCTGGTCTGTGGGTTTTTTCTGATACTTCTGGATCTGATCCTCAACTTTCTCTCAGAGGTTCTAATGCTGACAAAGTTACTAATGGACAAGATGGGTTCCTCCAGTCTTCGAATCCGGCGGTGCAAGAGAACAAGACTCAGGTTTCTGGCGCTAAAGGCCATGGAGTGACTCCTGCATCCAAGTAACTTACTTTCTACTTCTGTTTTGTCCTCGCCATGCAGTTTTACGTCTATATGATGTTTTTTACTTGATTGAATAAGTAAAAAATGTTTTTTCTTAAATTTTGCAAGAGAATTAAACGTCTACATGATGTCCTGAAAATCTTTTTTCAGAAAACAAATAGAGCTTATGACGAACTTTCCTGTGTTCCATCTGAAAGCCTTGTTTGTTTTTGCAAGATCTTTTGCCATACAAGTTGGTTCATCCAAGTATAAGTTCAAGGTCCTAAATGACTTCTTCAAGTGTAGGATTGCTGGACTTCGTGGCAGAAAATGTTTTTTGTTCTTCCTATCAAGTGCCAAAAATCAACTCTGCACTTACGTGTTGCGCTTGATGCAGGGCACAAGTTGTGGGATGGCCACCAATTCGTTCATTCCGGAAGAACACAATGGCTTCTCATCCTCCAAAGAATGATGATGACAAAGAAGTTAAGTTGGGATCTGGGTGTCTGTATATTAAGGTTAGTATGGATGGTGCCCCATATCTGCGAAAAATTGATCTGAAAACCTATGGAAACTATGCGGATCTCTCTACAGCACTAGAAAAGATGTTCGGGGGCTTTACTATTGGTAAGTAAGCACTTTTTATGGCTTGTCCTTTTCTGTTTCACTGTCTCAGTCTCTTCGATCTCGGTACCTTGCTCCTGGCAATAAATGACATTTATGGTGCTAACAACTTCTAGGCCTAACAGGGTTGATGAGTTGAGCCATCTACCTCTTGTACTTGAATTTGGTACGGGTGTTATGAGTTGAGTCTGATAAGTTTAGTATGTGGTTTTGTGGGGTATTTGTGAATATTTGCTCATTTTGTGTTAGTTCCAACTCTATCCCATCATCACGGTCCTTCCTCCAACAGCTTCTCCGTAGTCTGTTTACTTCCTAAAGCTTATATTTTTTGAGGGTGTTTAACTTATTAAATGGACGATTCAGGTCAGAGTGGTTCTCATGGAACCTCCAGCAGGGATGGGCTGAGCGAGAGCCGATTGATGGATCTCTTGCATGGTTCTGAATATGTACTCACCTATGAAGATAAAGATGGTGACTGGATGCTTGTTGGTGATGTTCCTTGGAAGTAAGTGTGACTTCCAACTCGAAAGCTATGGCAATATTACAAAGAAGTCATATTAAGTCGATATTTGTATGTATATCTAGGTTGGTTGAGCATCTACCGACTTAATGATATGTGACTAGTCAAAAACAAAAGACAACCAAGTAACTGGATTCAGAGAATTTCCTAGCTTCCCCTTCATAGCAATCTAAACTAGAGTTTAACTAGTTGGTCTCAGGATCTCTGCTATTAGAAAAATTGAGATATGTTAGTTTATGACCAACCAGTGACTTGTTCAACCCAGAAGCAGTGTTCCTCAAACCTGCGATATTGGATGTGCTTGGAAGTTGGAAACATGCATCGACTGGCAAATTTTTTATATGATTCCAATAGTTGGGCACTCAAGGTGTCCTGATATGTAACAAGTGCTGGTAAATTGGGTAGATGTGAAAAGCTCGGGTTGTATTTATTTCTCACTTATACTGATCTTTGTTGCTGCAGGATGTTCACTGATACCTGTAGGAGGCTGAGGATCATGAAGAGTTCCGAAGCAATTGGGCTAGGTATGCTCTATCGGACATAAGTTATTTCTTCCACTTTTGGTACAAACTGCAAGAAACACTTCAATCATGTCTCCTAAGAACGAGCATTCATCTGCACTTCAATCTTTCTTGCATGATAGTGAACCCTTTTCGTGATTAGAACAGTAAGCATCGAAACCTTTAACTTCATCTGATCCTCGCAGCCCCAAGAGCATCGGAGAAGTGCAGAAGTGATAATTAGCATAGCATGCTTCTGTAACTGTAACAACTGATTGAAGCTGCTGCTGGTGTATGGATAAGAACTTATAATGGATCTCCAATTTGGATGAACTGTTTCCTTCTCTTTTTTTTTTCTGTAACATCTCTTATAATTGCTTCAAGACTAGCTGTATTATTAAGAAAAGGTTGTACTAGCAGGTTTTGTTTATAGCCTTGTCTTCTCTCCATGTCTGTGTCTGCGCACTCAGAATTAATTGATGATATTAAGGTTATATAGTATTGTTTGTACACATGAAATTATCTCCACCGGTTATGGTTGAATTCAACTCAGTAGTATTAAATTTCATTTCCACATTTATGTGGTGGATGAGATTTAACACCATAATTGAAACAGAGGATCTGAATGTAGGACGAACATCTGATAATTTCTCTTTTCTTTTTGGTAAAAGAAATTTAAAAATCCTCCCTAATTTTTTAAATTCTCTTATATTTTTAATCTTTCGATTTTTTTGGTAAAGATAACAGTAAAAAGTTTAAAAATAATAATTATAAATTATTAGTTTAATTCATTAGGTATTAAAGTAATATTAGGTTTTTATGTTGATAATGTTTAATTAGTTTATGTATGAAAATTATATATCATATTTTTTATAATTTTTAATGAAATTTTGATATAATTTGTCAAAAAAAAATGAAAATTTGATATAAACTAATATTACAGTTTTAATATCTTAATTGCACATTTTCGATTTAGTTTAAAAGTGATAATGCCTCAGTGCTTTGCTAATTAATTTTAAATCAATTATTCAATTAAAACATATAATTTGTGAATTATTACTTGTAATTATTATTTATTCATTATATTTTTAGAAAGCAATTATAAATTCTACCATCATTATTTTGGAAAGGCCATTTTACAACGATAGTTGAGTAGTGTGCTTGATGGTTTTCTGATCATCTCCTCGCAAAATAGGGTACTGTCTCAAACCTGAAGCTGTTGTCAGGTTTGTTAAATGTGTGTCCAACGATTGTCCTCTTCTCTTCTGTTAAACGTTTGTGTGTCCAACGGTTGTCCTCTTCACTTCATCTGATATAGTTTGGTCAGCATTCTCCATGCACAGCAGGAACAGTGCTAACTTCATTTCCTTTGTACCACAACTGTACACATTTCGCAAGGAAAAGAAGGTGGATATTGCGGTAGACCTTTGGATTTTCAAATTTTCAATCCATTTCTGCTTACAAATGTTGGATTCTAAGATTCTCGAGAATGAATTTGATGAAGTGGATTCCAAAAGTCATTTGGGATAATAATCATAAAAAGATATAATCGCAAGGGAAAAGAATGAAAACGTTATTTATCTCAACTCCAAAATTAGTTTTGTGGATGCTTCCAATCTCATGTGATGGCTTTGGAATCTTACACTTATCTTGTTTTAACTTTTGTCTTTCCTGAGTCTTATGCTTTGGCATCTTCAGTGGCCTCTCCCAGAGTAAACCGAACGAACCTCCTAACTTTGATATTCTCTCCAAGGGCAGCAACGGTCTGCTTCACCAAGTCTTTCACTAAGACACTATCATCCTTAATAAACGGCTGCTCTAGAAGGGCAAGCTCTCCTAGCCTCTTGGAGACCCTCCCCTCCACAATTTTTCCTCTAATGTTCTCTGGTTTTGATAGAATGTCTTCCCTCTGCATCTCAAGCTCCTTTTCCTTGTTCACAATGTCCTCTGGAATGTCTTCCACTGACACATATTGTACCTGCGGGCACGCCACTACTTGCATTGCTAGATCATCAACTAATTCTTTAAACTTTTCACTTCTGCCCACAAAATCAGTCTCACTGTTGACTTCTATCAGTACTCCAATACGAGAATCGTGAATATAAGAACCAATTCTGCCTTCCGCTGCAAGCCGGCTTGATTTCTTGTCTGCAGTTGAAAGACCCTTTTTCCGGAGATACTCCTGTGCCTTCTCAAGGTCCCCACCAGTTTCGGACAGAGCTTTCTTGCAATCCATCATCCCAGCTCCTGTTTCTTCCCGCAGTTGTTTAACAAGTGCAGCTGAGATTGTTGCCGCGGGTGGCCTGTACATGGATGGACATGTAAAACTTGGAAGAAAATATACATAGAGGATAATTTGATGATAAGTTCACTGATACAGATCTTAATGTGATCAGAAGTAGGACAAGGAAAGATTGAAGTCAGTAATTGCAAGAGCATAATTCGGGTCAAAGCTAGGGTTCTTCCATATAAAGTGGTTTGCGGTCTAAGCATAAGTGTACTAAATCATGCAAAGTATTTCAGCCTATAGTGCTTAGCTAACCTGAAATCAACACCCAAAGATGTGTAATAGTTAAGGATAAAGGTAATGCTAGTCCAAAATCTTTTAAACTAATATAAAAATTAGCCCTAATCCTTTAGTTCTAGAACTAACTAAGGAAGGAAATAGCAAAATTTATAGCCATTTGTTACTTCTTGTATGAAATGAGCTCTAATAAGCAACAAGTCTGTCAACAGGGGATTAACTTTCAAGTGATAAATCTACAAATTACATGTCACACCATCTTGAATTTGAAAAATTGACCTCCAGAAATAATATTTGGCTAATAATTTTTCTTTTCAGTTTTATGTGGTATGATGCTTAACTTCAAACCTGTTACTCATATAGCTTCGCAATTTATTCATTTGTTCATATTTAGTTTCAAGACTCGGTTGTTAAAAGCAAACTTACTTGGGAATTTCCTGAGTTTCTGAGGCAGCAGACTGCTCTTTTGTTGGAGTTGTCAATGGCTTTGCAGCCGTTTGGGCTGCCACCTCAGCAGCAAAATCCTGACTTTTCTTCTCCAAGCCCTCGCCAAGATTGTAGCGAACAAACCTTTTGACCTTTATGTTTTCTCCAATGGTTGCAATAGTCTGCTTCACCCAGTCCTTCACTACTACCTTGTCATTCTTAATATAAGGCTGCTCCAGCAATGCCAGTTCCTCAAGCCTCTTCTTGATTCGCCCTTCTACAATTTTTGATCTAATCTGCTCTGGTCTTGACAAGAGGTCTTCCTTCTGCATCTCAATCTCTCTCTCCTTGTTAACAATCTCTTCAGGAACATCTTCTGTAACCAGATACTGTACTTGAGGGCATGCAGCCACTTGCATTGCCAGATCGTCAACCAGCTCCTTGAATATGTCACCGCGGGAGACGAAATCAGTTTCACAGTTCACCTCTACTAGCACGCCAATCCTGCTATCATGAATGTAAGAACCAATTCTTCCTTCAGCTGTTGCTCTGCTAGCTTTCTTTTCTGCACTTGCTAGCCCTTTCTTTCTCAGGAACTCTTGTGCTTTTACAAGGTCCCCTCCAGTTTCTGAGAGAGCTTTCTTGCAATCCATCATTCCTGCCCCTGTTTCTTCACGAAGCTGCTTCACTAGAGCAGGGGATATTGTTGCTGTAGTTCATAAAATAAAACAAATTCATAAAAGCACTAACTTGGAGTGAATATGAATCTGAAAAAGAAAAATTAAAACACATGAAAAGAATGATGAGATCTGACTAATAACATCTTGGTATCAAGAAGTTGTGCTTTTACTCTTGTCCTTGTCTAGAATATATAACTATAAACTGGTGCAATACTTTAGCACATCTATCAGGTCCTTGATCTTGCCTACTCCAAGGAAAAAGATACGGCAGACCAACAGCAAATTAGTTTGTGGCCAGCCATAATAAATTGATTGCAGCATCACTTTATACATACATCTACATCTTTTAAAATTTGTGAAAAAATGATAGCAAGACATGTTTAAATCAAAACCTTTCAACTCTTAATTCCTGAGTTCCCATATCCTAAGCCTGTACTTGCTATAGACGTTTCTAACTTATTTTTGGCCATTGAGAAGGTATCTGCACTTCACCCTTGGCATTTTCAACCGTGTTTTCCACTTCTTCAACAGCCTGACCCTCTGAAGAGAGGATTTAAACTTTGTTCATGTCTCCAGAAGGGCAATAGTATAGAGTTTACATATGCATGAATGTATACATGTACACAGAATTAGAACTTGTAAACACAATAAACTGCTCTTTCATTGTGATGACTATTTACCAAATGAGTATCTCTCAACTGCTCCAAACAAGCAATAGAAACCAACAGACGTACAGGCAACAGAAAACCACTTAATACAATACTTTTCCTCCTACTTCATAACTAAGAATATGCATTATTCATCACTAGCTCATTTTTAAGGTCATTGCTAGTAATCTCTGTGTCTGCATGTTTCAGTTTCTCAAGTTGTCATTTGGAGATCAGATTTAGCTCAAGGTGGAAATACAATTAAACAAACTAAATGACCAGGAAATCTGGAAAGTATAGGAACCTTTAGTTCTGCTGTCCTCGGGAGAAGATCTTGCAATCTGCCCGATCAAATTACCATCACTGTCCTTTTTCTCAACAGAAGGTTCAACCTTTTTATCTTCAACTTCTGAGGCAGACAAAACTTCAGTCTCCGAAGGTATCTGTTCTTCATCTTTAGCTTTTTCGACTTGGTTCTCCACTTCTTCAAAGGCTTGACTCTCTGAAGAGGATTTAATCATTGATCATGTCTCCAAAAGGACAACAATACAATATATACGGATGCAAAATTAGAACTTGAGAACAAATTAAAATGTCCTTTCATCTAACTATCCTTATCTATAAGTCATGCTTTTACTCTTGCTATCCTTATCTACAATATATACATATAAAAAATTCATGCTTTTACTCTTGCTATCCTTATCTAGAATATATAACTATAAACTGCTGCAATATTTTAGAACATCTAGCAGGTCCTTGATCTTGCCTACTCTGAGGAAAAAGATAAGGGCAGACCAACAGCAAACTAGTTTGTGGCTAGCCATAATAAATTGATTGCAGCATCACTTTATACATACATCTACATCTTTTAAAATTTGAAAAAAAATGATAGCATGACGTGCTTAAATCAAAACGTTTCAACTCTTAATTCCTGAGTTCCCATATCCTAAGCCTGTACTTGCTATAGATGTTTCTAACTTATCTTTGGCCATTGAGAAAGTTGTCATGCCTAAATCCCAGTCATTGCATAGATATGAAACCAGCACCTCTTATCTCTCACTTGCAATGGAAGCCAACAGAGGCATAGGCATCAGAAAACCACTCAAGAAAATAAGTTCACTCCTACTTCATAACTATGAATAAGCATTACTTCATCACTCTCTCATTTTTACGATCCATGTTAGTTATCTGATTGCGTGTACATGTTTCAGTTCCTCAAGTTGTCATTTTGAAAGCAGATTTAGCCCATGGTGAAAAGATAATTGAACAATCCAAATAACCAGGAAATTTTATTAAGACACAAACCTATAGTTTTTCTTTCCTCGGAAGAAGAACTTGCATTATGCCCATTCAAATTATCATTCATTTCATTGTTTGGAACTGCAGATTCCACCTTTTTGTCTTCAACTTCTCTGTCCAATGAAACTTCAGTCTCAGAAGGCATCTGCACTTCACCTTTGGCATTTTCAACTGTTTTTTCCACTTCTTCAACAGCCTGACCCTCTGAAGAGAGGATTTAACGTTGTTCATGTCTCCAGAAAGGCCATATTATAGAGTTTACATATGCATGAATGTATACATTTACACAGAATTAGAACTTGTAAACACAATAAACTGCTCTTTCATTGTGCTGACTATTTACCAAATGAGTATCTCTCAACTGCTCCGCAGAAGCAATAGAGACCAACGGACATACAGGCAACAGAAACCACTTAATAAAATACTTTTCCTCCTACGTCATAACTAAGAATGAGCATTATTTATCACTCACTCGTTTTTAAGGTCACTGCTAGTAATCTCAGTGTCTGCATGTTTCAGTTTCTCAAGTTGTCATTTGGAGGTCAGATTTAGCTCAAGGTGGAAATACAATTAAACAAACTAAATGACCAGGAAATTGATACGACCCAAAGGAGTCCAAAATTCATGTTCACTTACCATATAAGGAAGGTCAAGGCAAGAGAGGGGTAGAATCTGTCATCTTAGGACAGAGGGGGGGCAAAGTTGTCATACGGGAAGTTAGTTAGCTGTCAGGGAATAAAATAGTACGGGGAGGGTGAGTGAGGGCATGCATATCATCTGTCATTTTTACGTAGAGTTGAGCCTAAGGCTGGAGCCACTAGAACCTCGAATTCTAGCTTATACACTTTGTCAATTTCTGGTCTTGGTGAATTGATCAATATAGCGACTAATTGCTGCCATTGTTGCCTTACTATAATCCGTGTTTGCTTGTGTGTGTGCTGGTTGTGGGTGAAGACTTGTGCAGGTTCTATCATTTGGTATCAGAGCATCGATCAACTCGAAGGCGTTAAGGGAGAGCTGAAGGAAGAAATTAGTAGAAGATTTGATCAACTGATGCAAGTGATCACCCACCTTCAAGGACGCCTAGAACTGATGCAGCCTAACCCAGCGAAAATAGTTGAAAGAGAGTCTTCAGTGACAGCTCTGAGGAGAGGTCGAAAGGAGGAGCTCAAGGAGGATGACTATATAAGAAGGGAATCGGGTCACGAAGATAGGGAAGCTCGTTGGGTCGAGTGGGCACCGGATATGCGTGGGCGACCCACAGGGCTCCAATGGCCAGGCGGGTATGACCCGACTAACACAAATTTAGTCGGGGAGTCTTTAGGGCTCGAAAATGAGCCGGATGGGTGGCGATACCAGCGGACCGTTCGGCGCGAGGGAGAAGAAAAAAAAAAGACGATGAGAGGTGCGTCGGTGACACTAGGGTCGAACCAGAGGAGAGGAGATGGTACCAAGAAGAGGAAGGACACCGGACTGGAGAACGCTGGCGACGGGGGTACACCGTTGACGATCCTCGACCTCCGGACTGGAGGCGCGATTGCAAGCCTAGGAGGATCGAGATGCCAACCTTTACCGGAGACGATCCAAACACATGGGTCAACAGGGCTGAACGTTTTTTTTCGGCAGGGAGATATACGGAGGAGGAAAAGGTAGAGTTGGCGGCCCTGAGTTTCAACGGTGAAGCCTTAGCATGGTATAGGACGATCGAAACCGCGGGGGTGACTCCGGACTGGATGGAATTGAAAGGTATGCTTTATCGGCATTTCCGACCCCTTCATAAGGGCAGTATATGCCAAAGATTTTTGTCTATCAAGCAAGAGGGGTCGGTACTGGATTATCGGAAGAAATTTTGGGCCTTAACTGCATCCTGCTGGGAGTTAACGCCAGAGGTGATGAAGTGCACATTCATCAAAGGGCTGCAACCCCACATCAGGTATGAACTGACTTTGCTAAAGCCCCGAGGGCTTACTGAGATAATTGAGACTGCTCTAGGGATAGAGGAGAAGAATCGGGAGATGCGAAATTATAGGAGTAGCAAACAGTTTGGTATGAGCAGAATAGGAGAAGCGAAAGGGGGATCCATGGAAAAGGAGGGTCGGCGAGAGGGAGAGAAAAAAAGGAAAGAGCAGTAGGGAAACGAGGTACAAGAGGCTTTCAGCTTCGGAATGGCAAGACAAGAGGGATAAGGGATTATGCTTTAAATGTGATGAAAAGTTCACTCCGGGGCATTGATGCAAGAATAGGCAGCTGCAAGTTCTCTTGGTATTTGATGACGAGGAGGACACCGAAAGTGAGGAGGAGGAAGAAGAGAGTGCTGAGTTGGCAGTGAGCTCGGTGGTGGGCTTAACCATGCCAAAAATTATGAAGATGAAGGGAAAAATAGGGGGACTAGAGGTTATTTGTTTGGTGGATTCGGGTGCCTCCCATAATTTCATTTCGGTGAGGTTAGTGGAGCAATTGGAGTTAGGATTGGAGGACACTAAGGGATATGAGGTAGTTATGGGGAATGGAGTCACCGTGAAGGGTAGGGGAGTTTGTAGAGGGGTCCCATTAGTGATCCAGCAATATCACACAAGTGAGGATTATCTTCCAATGACCCTCAATGGGTGTGATTTGATATTAGGGGTCAAGTGGCTGCAGGCCTTGGGAGAGGTGGTGTTTAATTAGGCTGACCTGACTATGAAGTTTCGGGAGAAGGGAAAATGGGTGAAATTGAAGGGAGATCCCAGCCTAACTAGGGGGCTGATTGGGTTGAAGACTTTGATGAAGAAAACTGAAGAGAAAGATGAACTGTTCATGTTGCATGTCAGTAT
>JANZLX010000008.1:3723817-3733904 GCA_025531955.1 Erythroxylum orinocense | reverse complement strand
TATTAGAGACTGATGCATCGGGTGTTGGGCTGGGAGCAGTGCTGATGCAAAATGGAAGGCCTATTGCTTACTTTAGCCAGTCTTTGTCAGCTAGAGCCCGTGGGAAATCAGTTTATGAAAGGGAGCTCATGGCCATTGTCCTCTCGGTGAAGAAGTGGCAACCCTACCTCTTGGGGCAGCAATTCATCATCCGGACTGACCAACAAAGCCTCCAATATTTGCTAGAACAGAGGATGATTGCAGTGGATCAACAGAAATGGGTTACAAAACTGTTGAGGTACGACTTCAAGGTGGAGTATAAACCGAGCAAGAGCAACAAAGTGGCAGATGCACTATCAAGGAAAGGGGCGGTAGTGGGCTGCCAAGTGATGGGAGTCTCTCAAGGGGTCAACATAACTGAAATCTTGCAGGAGGTAGAAGAAGATGATCAGCTGAAAGCTTTGAAGGTTGACCTCTCCACGGATCCCTCCAATAAGTTGCCTTTTGCTTTGGTACATGGTAAGTTAATGTATGATGGAAGGTTGGTGCTCAGGAAAACTTCCAAGTATATTCCCCTTCTTTTACGGGAAGCACATGAATCTCATCTAGCCGAACACGGGGGAACTTTGAAAACCTATAAGAAGCTAGCCAAGGAACTCTACTGGGAGGGGATGAAGAAGCAGGTAGCTACCTATGTAGCTAAATGTGTTATTTGCCAACAACAGAAGTATGCGGCATTGACCCCTGCGGGATTGTTACAACCATTACCAATCCCTAATCAAATTTGGGAAGATCTCTCTCTTGATTTTGTAGAGGGATTACCAAGGTCAGGGGGGTATGACAGTATTTTGGTAGTGGTGGACAGATTGAGTAAGTTTGCTTATATGTTGCCTTTGAAACACCCATTCACAGCTGGGACGGTGGCAGTGCTCTTCACCAAGGAGATTGTCCGACTCCATGGAATACCAAGGTCCCTAGTGTCCGATAGAGATAAGGTCTTCTTGAGTAAAGTGTGGGAGGAGTTATTTAGGTTGGCTAGCACTCGATTGAATAGGAGCACCGCCTACCACCCTCAGTCCGATGGTCAAACCGAAGTCACTAACCGGATCATAGAGGCCTATCTTCGTTGTTTCACCAGAGACAAGCCTCTTCAGTGGTACAAGTGGTTGCATTGGGCTGAGTACTGTTATAACACTTCTTTCCATTCATCCTTGGGAACTTCTCCATTTAAAGTGGTTTATGGACAAGAGTCGCCCCCGATCTTGAGATATGGAGCACGGAAGACGGTAGTGGCTAGTGTAGAGCAAATGTTGCAAGAGAGGGATGCCATGACAGAGGAGTTGAAGAACCACTTAGTGACAGTACAGCAGTACATGAAGGCAAGGGCTGATATGCACAGAAGGGATGTCGAATTTGCAGTAGGTGATCAGGTGTACTTGAAGCTAGCCCCTTATAGACAACAATCCTTGGCTAAAAGGGTTAATGAGAAGTTATCTCCTAAGTTCTATGGGCCATTTCCAATCCTTCGAAGGGTAGGGCCAGTAGCTTATGAGTTGGCATTACCACCGGAGTCCAGAATCCATCCCATCTTTCATGTTTCGCAGCTAAAAGCAGCCCGGGGACAACACCAGACAGCAAGCTGGCCAAAGGAGCTAAGCCCTAACTTGGAGTTATTTGTTCAACCTTCTGCTGTTTTGGAAGTAAGGAAGGGGCCTAATTCTCAGGTCAAGGACGTTCTAATTTGTTGGGAAGGGCTGCCAAAGGAGGAGGCAACATGGGAGCCATACGACTTGATTGAGCAACAATTTCCGACTTTCCACCTTGGGGACAAGGTGCAACTGATAGGGGGGGGGGGGTACTGATACGACCCAAAGGAGTCCAAAATTCATGTTCATTAACCATAGAAGGAAGGCCAAGGCAAGAGAGGGGTAGAATCTGTCATCTTAGGACAGAGTGGGGGCAAAGTTGTCATACGGGAAGTTAGTTAGCTGTTAGGGAATAAAATAGTACGGGGAGGGTGAGTGAGGGCATGCATATCATCTATCATTTTTACGTAGAGTTGAGCCTAAGGCTGGAGCCACTAGAACCTCGAATTCTAGCTTATACACTTTGTCAATTTCTGGTCTTGGTGAATTGATCAATATAGCGACTAATTGCTGCCATTGTTGCCTTGCTATAATCTGTGTTTGCTTGTGTGTGTGCTGGCTGTGGGTGAAGACTTGTGCAGGTTCTATCAGAAATCTAGAAAGTATAGGAACCTTTAGTTCTGCTTTCCTCAGGAGAAGATCTTGCACTCTGCCCGCTCAAATTACCATCAATGTCATTTTTCTCAACTGCAGGTTCAACCTTTTTATCTTCAACTTCTAAGGCTGACAAAACTTCAATCTCAGAAGGTATCTGTTCTTCTTTGGCTTTTTCAACTTGGTTTTCCACTCCTTCAACGGCCTGACTCTCTGAAGCGAGGATTTAAACATCAATCATGTCTCCATAAGGACAACAATACAATATCTACATATGCAGAATTAGAACTTGCGAAAAAATTAAAATGTCTTTCATGTTACCTTTAGATTGAAAAAAAAAGTCCCATGAATACTTTATCTACATCATAGACTCAGACCATCGTAATATGGAGTAAATTATGGTGAGAATGCCTATAAAGACACCACTACAAGGCATGGACAGTTAGATATTCCAGTATTGTAGACTCCAAACTCCAACTACTCGACATCCACTTTCTATGTAATTAGGAAATTCAATGAGAATTCCCTTTCAAGAGTGTCAGATAGCAGTGTAAAAAATTAAAAACTAAATAAATGATTTAAAAAAATGAAGGGGAACGTGTCGATAGACTTCAGATCATTGACAGAAAAGAAGTTCAATCAACCAAATGTATTGTCTTTCTCCATTTTCCTTGTGCATTGATAATATTAATAGGTGTTTATCTATCATCAGGTTATCTAAAAGAATTAATAAAATTTATACTAAGGAGAATGAAGGTAGGTAAAGCAAAGCCAAAAAGAGGTTCAGTACACCTTAACATCCTTCAACTTTTACGTAAGATTTGTCTGCACTAGATAACCGAAGATTAGTGGGAGAACTAACAGAAATTGGCTTACATCTTAAAAGTATTCCTAGAAGCAAAGTGCTATCTTTTAGCTTCATATTTCAAGCACTATTAGTAAATGGACTGCTTATGCTTTTATTGAAACTGTCAAAAATTCAAGTGATTACTTCAGCTTCCAAAACACAATTAGGAATATTTGGTAGCAAACCTGAGCTAGTAATAATGCCATTGTCAGCAGGGACAGCTCCAACACCTCCATCTTTAACTGCCTCAGCAGAAAAAATTTCAGTCTCCTCAGTAGAAGCAAGGACTTCACCCTTTTCTACATCTTCATCTTGAATCTTTGGATCTTCTTTAGGAACAGGACTTTCTGAAGAAAAGTCTTGACTAGCTATTTCTCCAGAAAAGTCAGGTTTTCCTTCACTTTCCAGATCCTTGGGTAAAGAAACCTCCTCATCAGCACTCAATATTGTCACTTCAGGATTCAAAATTGGAGAACTTCCGTCTTCTTTCTCTGCAGCTAAAACTGGATCATCTATGTTTTGTGGCATACTAGACTCCGCACTCTCTGGGCTTTTATCATCATTTGTAATCTCTTCTCCTAGAGTCACATTCTCAAAAGAGGTTTCAACACCCTCTACTGCTTCGTCCACTTTTGGAACAATATTGACTGCATCCTCATCAGTGCTAGCTAAACTGTCCACTGCAGGAATATCGGACCCAGCTTCAGTATGCTCTTCTTGTCCTTTGACTTCCACTGCCACCTCTGATTTTTCAGGTTGCTTCACTGCTTTCTGTAAGTCCTCTCTTTGGTCCAAAAACGTAGCAATTTCCTTATTCTGACGGAAGGCCAGCACAAAGGGGTTCGTTGCAGTATGAATAACCCCTTGGGTAATTTGCACGTCCAGCTTCTCATTTTCTTCTTCTTTCTTCATTGTCAAGGTAACTTGTCCCCTAGTGATACGTAACACCCGGACACTGACTTCCTGGCCTATCTCTAAAGACGAGCCTCCCAACATATTTCCAAATCCATCATCAGGTTCCTCTGATATGGGCAAGAATCCTTCCTCACCCTCAGGAAGAGAGATAAAAGCGCCAGCTCTGGTCATATTTTTGACCATACCCTCTAGATCCTGTCCTTTAACAAACTTTGAGGTTTTAAAATCTCTTTTCTGGCTGGCTTTTGATGTGTTCCTCCTCGCTTGCCTGGGCTTATCACTGCTGGCAGTGGCAGAGGCATCTTTTCGTTGCTGTAACCTATTAGTATCATCACTTTCACGCATACTAAGAGAAATACGCCCTGTCTCCATGTTTGCTTCAACTAGCCTCACCTGCACCTCTTGTCCAACAGATACAACACTTCCAACATCCTTAATGAAGCTATCACTCAACCTGGAAACATGGACCAGGCCATCTGTGAAAGCCCCAAAATCAATAAATGCACCAAATGGCTGGATTGACCTTACTTTCCCTGTAAATGTTGCACCAGGGACAAGGTCCTCATTCTTTATAGGTGGCATGTCACTCTTCCGATTAGGTCTAGAGCGTCTGGACTGTGCTGGACCAGGATTGGCGTCTGACTTTGCAGGAAATTTTTGACTTGTTCCAGCTGCATCTTCTGCAACTTCAGAAGCTATGCCAGAATCCTCACTTACTGTAGGTGTGTCTGACTCCTCTACTACTACATCAGTCCCAGTGGCAGAAACTATGTGCGCTAAAGATTTATGAAGCAACACACAATCCCTTCTGTATTGTGAGAACAATTTAACAGAAGCGGAGAGAGGAAATACACGTCTTTGTGAAGGTAATATCTGTTTTGCTGTTTTCCTTGATAAACTGCATATTGTTTGACGATTATTCTTCTCTATTGTAATGGTAGTTCCAGGAACAAGAAGGAAATTGCTTGTAGAGCATGGTATCACAGGAATCATGTTTATAGTTGCAAATCTTTACCCTGAACCTATAATAAGCTATTCATTCCAACTTTTACCTGCACATAGAAGAATACACTGAACTCAATACATTGTTCTTAAAACAACCATTGTACAATTAAAAGAAAGGAACAACAGTGACCACAAGTACAAGATTTGCCAGAACCATCCGATAGAGTTTGCTCCTCAACTGAGCTCAAGCTCACCTATTTTTATAAAATAGCAGGTTCAACCACCATGAATTTCACCAGCCAATTATTGAGGAAATGTACATATCCATCTACCGTTTTGCATCAGCTATTCTAATTAGTCCATTCATATACTGAAACAGAACATCGGTTCAATGTTAACAAATCCATTCATATAATGAAACAGAAAATTGGTACAAAGTTAACAAATCCATTCGTATACTGAATCAGAAAATTGATTCAATGTTAACATATCTGTTCATATACTGAAACAGGACATTGATTCAATGTTAACAAATCCATTCATATACTGAAACAGAACATCAGTTTCAATGTTAACAAAGCCATTCGTGTACTGAAGCAGACACTGGTTCAATGTTAACAAATACGTACACCTACTGAAACAGAACGTTGGTTCAGTGTTAACAAACAAGCTCAGCATCTAAGAGAAAGGCAAAGAATCGTAGACTTATCAGCAGATAGAATGTTGCCTACTTCTCATTTACGAGCTCTCTATTATTTCACTCAATAGTTTCTATCATCACATTGAAGCAGCTTATATAAAATAAATATAAAAACCCACATACCCTGCTAAAATTTTGAAGTAAGAACTCGTCACACATGCATATGGTATTGAACATAGTTTCTCCGCCCGGAAAATAATACAATGCTAATCGCAGTGCTTTTACATAGGCAGGTGTATAATTGCGAAGAAACTATTTTAAGACCCAACACTCGTGTCAAGGACAACAACAGGTTATTACTTTGAATTACTGAAACATCGTGTAAACTGGCAACCAATAATGCCAGGCATCAACTTAGCAATGACTTAACCAGAAAACACACACACACACAGACACTCAAACTCACAATCATCAGCAGCTAGCATAATTGAAGAAACATTACAAAGAAAGGAAAATATTAAACCTTTGATAACGAGACGAGAAGAAGGATATCTCAAAATGGGTTACAGAAAGTGCTCAACTGAGAACAAGGGAAACCCCAGCAATGAGTTTTGAGCTATGGTGTAGCTAAAAGGTCGTTGGATATGATAGTGCTCAGCTGAGAACAAGGGAAACCCCAGCAATGAGTTTTGAGCTATGGTGTAGCTAAAAGGTCGTTGGATATGATAGCTTAGAGAAAATTCGTTGCAAATGAAAATAGGTGAATGAAAGGTGGGGCTTTTTATCCTTATCTGATGACACCATCCTCACTGCTTATATTGCCACTTCCATGGATAAAGACTCCTTCCACGTTTAGGCTGGATTCTTTGATTAGAGCCACTAGATTTTTGACCCGCTCTACTAGTTTCTATCTCTGCCTTGGTTTTCCAAAACAGGGCTCTGAAATCTTTTGACAACCCATTAGGTTGTAGGCTATTGGCCCATCTACGAACCATTTCATTCCCAAATTTAGCTCTTTCGGTGTCCAATTTCAGTTGGTCTGCCCATTTCCTTCTGTCAGGGTTAATGTAAACCCAATTGGATGAAATGTTGTTAATCCACAATTTGCTTAACAACCGAATAATCAATTTGAATGAAAATGTGTTGGATTCAGAGTTGCCGAGTACTCGTAAGTCGCCTTTGATATTTATATATGTTATAAACAATAATAACACTAACAAGAACTTTTCAGTAGAAACCTCGCTAAAATGCAGAATCTGCATAAGTTTAAAAGTAAATAATTATACTTCTAACTAGTAAAGGATATTTTTGATGGACTCACAGCTAAAAAAAGAGAAAGTTTTTGAAAATAGTTTAAAAAACAAAAGCTAAAGATATAAATAAGTAATAACATAAAAATAAACAAATTCAAAATTAAGATAAATAAACAAAAAGACAAGAAAGAGGACAAATAAATATATACAACAAACAAGTAATTAAAAAATAAATATAAATAAATAAACTACCTAAAGGTGCAAATACTGCAAATAAAAGTATTTAAACTAAATACAAGACATGAATCAAAGAAAATGATTCAAAAGACTTGTCTGTATCTTAGAATTCCAAAATTTTCTATTGAAGGTCAAATATTCAGTAAACTTTAGTAAGGTCATATCAACCTAATCATCTATCATCAATTTTTCTTAGGTCATCCTCTTCTTTTCTTACAATCCTTAAGTACATTTTTTTCGCATCGTCCCACCAAATTGTCAGGATGTATTATTTTAACATGTCTAAATTACCTAAGCCTGGTCTTTCTTAATGTGCCATCAATGTTAGCTACTTCAAACTTGTCTCTTACCACTACATTCTTAATTTTATCTCTTTTTGTAAGGTTGCATATCCAATAAAGCATCATCATCTCCGTCATTATTAACATATGACTATGCACTTATTTAATAGGCCTACAGTCTACCCCATAGAGCATGGTTGACTAATTTCTAAACAATAGAATTGACCTTTTAGCTTAAATAATATCTTTTTGTCACATAAAACTCTTAATATTCTCCTCAATTTAAGTCACCATGATTTCATATGGTCAACTACATTATCATCTATTTTCCATTATTTTGAATTATGGATCCAAGGTACTTAAAACAATCTTTTTTGTGGTTTAACTTTTGAACAAATCTTTATCTTCACGTTGGATGCAACTTTGTGGCTCGAAAAGGTACACTTTAACTACTCAGTCTTATTCCTGCTCAATTTAAATTTCTTCGACTCTAACGTATCTCTCCAAAATTCTAACTTAACATTAATACCTTTTTTGATTCATCCAGTAAAACAATGTCATCAACTAACAATATACACTAAGGCACATTCTCTTAGATACTTTGGGTGAGCTCATCCATAACTATTACAAACAAGAAGGGGCTTAACAAGGATCCTTGGTGAAACTTGATATTGACAGAAAATTGTTTTATATGTCTTCTTATCATCTTTACTCTAGTCTAAACATCTTCATACATATCCTTATTAACTAATATATACATCACATGAAGTACTTTAACTTGTAAATATCTCTATATGACTTCCCTGTGTACCATGTCATAAGTCTTTTACAACAACAACAATAACAATACTTAGTATAAATCCTATTGACATGCAGAATTTAGAGAGGTTCAGTAGTACATAACCTTATATAAGTTAATGAAAACTATAGGTAAGTCCCTCTGTTTGTCTCTATAATATTCTATTAATCATATAAGGAGGTGTATAGCTTTTGTTGTGAACCTTCTTGGTATGAAGCAAATTTGGTTTTCCAAGATATGCGCACCCTTTCGTACTCTCTTAATCACCCTCCCCCACAACTTCATAATCTGACTGAGTAGTTTAATGCCTTTATAGTTATTACAATCTTAGATTTCCTCTTTGTTCTTGTAGAGGGGGATTAACATCTTAAGTGTCTATTCATCTAGCATTTTAATAGATTTGAGGATCACATTAAAAAGCTTAGATGACTAAGTAGGATCCTCGTCTCCTAGGCTCTTTCACACCTCTGTAGATAGTTCATCAAGTCTTACTTTCCTTCCATTCCTTCGTCTTCCTCAAGGCTTCTTTAATTTCTTCTCTCGTGATCTGCTGACAACAAGTGAAGCTGTGATATTTCTCAAAAGTGCTAACATCACCCACAGAAATGATGTCATTGAAATATATTTGTTATCTTCTTTTGATGTCATTTTCATCCACCAGCACTCGTCCTACTTCATCCTTTATACAATAAAATTGATTCAAGTCCCTAGATTTCTATTCTCTGGCTTTAGCCAACTTAAATATATTCTTTTATTCATCTTTAGTTTCCAATCGTTGATATAATTTCTTATATGCTCAACTTTTGACTTGTGAGACTATCTTCTTCTCCTTTTTCTTAGTCAACTTGTAATTATCGCCATTAACTTCCCTCTCAACATCCATGATGCTATCTAATAGAGTTTTATAAGTAGCCTTCTTAATAATCTACTTTTTCTTGTACGTCTTTATTCCACTACTAAGACTCTTTCTTACTGCCCCTAGGCCCTTTAAGCTATATTTGGTAGGACAGTTAGTAATGGAATAGAGTGGAATGTAATACTATTCTATCGTTTGGGAGGAGGATTTATAATTAAATGAAATGAGAATATGATGGAAGGGAAGGGTTTCACATTACATCTTCTTCCATCATAAACAGTAAAAATGAGTTACCTTTAATTTGAGGGGTTTAGAATGAAATGTAAAATGATAAATATGTACTACCTAATATATCCTCAATAATTTTTTATAATACCAATTAGACCCTTAACCCTAATAACAAACAGTAAGCCAATACATCTCATTCTATCAAGGATATAATAGTCATTTATTATTATTATACATACATTACATTTCATTTCATTTTATTCTTCCTCTAAATAATATTTTACTATATTACATTATAAACTCTTTCATCCCTCCCAAACAACAATTTTCTAATATTACATTTATTTACATTACATTCCATTAAAAATCTTTCGTCCAACCAAGCATAGCCTTAGTAACTCCCAAGATCTTCTTATTTGCATCACTCAAAGAATTACTACTCCTTCCTACGTATGGTTAGCATCATCTTATAGTTTCTATTCTTCTCTAAACATTACTCTATCCTCGAGTTGTTTCATAGTGTCCCCTTTTTAGATTCCACCGTCTAACTTTAGGGGGTGGTTGTTTAGAGGGTATAAGAAAAAAGATATGGGTATGGAAATAAAACTAATGGTTGGTATGAACATATGATTGCAGAGGTATCATTTTCATTCCTTAGTTTTAAGGAATACTCCATTCCTCCCATAATCCAAAGAAATGGGAGTGATTCATACGTTTTTTGCGCCAGTTTTTCCATTGACTGTCACCAAATTCACTCTCTACTAATAACAGATTGTTTTTCTTAAGCTTCTCTCTTATCCATTACATGAGACCCATAAACAATCTGCAGCAAACATCTGAAACCATGAATTATCCCCGTAATTTTCT
>JANZLX010000008.1:3709228-3723717 GCA_025531955.1 Erythroxylum orinocense | reverse complement strand
TTAATTAATTAAAATATAATTAATTAATTAGTTAATTACAATATAATTAATTAAAATATTATTCATTAATTACTTAACAAACCAACCACCATCAATAGTAATGGTAATTATTCCTTCATCTTAACCAACCATCATAATTATAATGATTATATCCATTCTCATTCCTTACTATATTCATTTCTATTCTCATTCCCATTACCCTCTATGAGCCAAGTGCCCTCTTAGTATATCTCTAAGAACTTTTGTTAATCGTTTTGCTTTATGATGAAGTAATCAATCTAAATCTTGGCAATTTTCCTCCTAAAAGTCACCAAATGCTCCTTGTTTTTTTGTTAAAAAATGAGTTGGCTACTACCAAATTAAACACTACTAAAAAGCCCAACAAAGCAGTCTTACTGTCATTCTTATCTATGTACCTGAAACCACTATGGGCACAAGAATACCTATCTGGGGTTGCCCCTATATGGCCATTAAAGCCTCGTCCTAGAATACCTTTCTTGTTATGGAGAATCTACTAAATCACCTTATCTAAATCTTCCTAGAATTAACCCTTAATATGTACTTCCAACCTTACTTAGGGTGTATAAGCACGCACCACATTGAAAACAAAATATTTCATCATAATATTAAAAAAAAAACTTATCACTAGTCCTCTTTACCCCTACAATATATATGATGTGTGAGTTTCTTGAGAACCAATATACCTACATCATTTTGTTGTTTCAAACATCTTGAATACCAAAGTTTGAACTTATTGATCTTTTTCACTTTAGCCTCTATCCATTTATCTCCTAAATGCCTACTATATGGATCATACAATTATCTAAAATCTCTACTAATTCTAATAACTTATTGCAAGAGTTTTGATGTTTTAGGAACCTATTAACAATCTATCAATATCTTCTCTCCTTTTAGCCTCAAATCTCGTTAATGGATTAGTCTTAACAATGTCATCGAAAGTCAAAGTCACCACTTCTATCCTAATACCTAACATAAGCTATGCAAGTCAAGCGCAACAAGGCCTTAAATGACGCTAAAACTACTTAAAAAAAGAATCAAGAATTAGAGCTTAAAAAGGACAAATAAAAGGGAAATAAATAGCAACGATAAAAAGGAAGAACGAAAGCAATCATAAAAAAAAAACAAGTGCATATATATATAAAGGAAGAATGAAAGCAATCACGAAAAATAATAAAAAGTACATATATATATATATATATATATGTATGTATATGAAAATAAGATTCAATTTTACCAATAAGAAATTGCAAAGTCGTGAAGCAAAGGTCAAATACTAAAAACAACAAATAAAGAACCGAATATAAAAAGAGAACGTTGTCATAAGATTGATCTTACCGATATTTGTTAAATCGAATATTAATCAAATAATTTTTTAAAAGTATAAAATAGTGTCTTAATTTTTTTATAATTAAATGAAATTTATATTATAATTAAAACTAAAAAATATTTTAACTTTTGACTCAATAGTTTAATATATTAAAATTAATATAAATATATTTTATTTTTAAACATAATAATTATTTATTTAAAATATTTTATATTAAAATATAAAATTAATTTTCATTTTAACCCAACAACTTTATCTAAATATTTTCAGATTAATTCTTTAACTTTTATTAATTATCAATTTTCATTTAATATTTTTGAATTTTTTGACTGATACAATTAATATAAATTGAAATTTTGTTTTGATACAGATATTTAATATTTTTTCGGTCCTATGCTTATGTTAAGTTTAGAGGCAAAGGATTTTGAAAAAAGAAAGAACAAATATAATATTAATCAAATTGTACATAAGTTTTCTCTTAAAAATTTTTAGATTTTTTTAACAAAGATGATAAACTGTCATATGTACATACTAATTTAAAAATGATATATTTTAAAAAAATTAATTATATTATATATTCAAATCAATTGAAAGAATCAATCTAAATATTTGTTTAAAATTTCAAATTAGATGAAAATATAAAGATATTTAAGTGGTTATTTTGATAACACATCAAATATTCAAAGCTATAATCACTAGAATATCAAACTAATTTTCAGCAAATCATTCACAGAATCTTACTCTTATAATTCTGTAGTTGATATGTAAATAGTTTTTACAATTATTTTTCTATATTTTTGCAATTTTATGTATGTTGTAATTTTCATTCTATTGACTTAGTGATCCATCACTTCCTTTTCAAGTACAAAAGCCAAACTAGGTTCCATGGATGCATGTTGTTTCTTTTTTTTTAATTACATATGGTAAGTGTTCACATTTGAAGCTGAATTTTGTTTCTTCTTTTTGAATGAGAAAATTAAGCTTCAAATGTGAACACTTACCATATGTAATTCAAAAAGAAGATACAACATGCATCCATGGAAAATTAAGCTTCAAATGTGAACACTTACCATATGTAATTCAAAAAGAGGAAACAGCATGCATGCATGGAACCTAGTTTGGCTTTTGTACTTGAAAAGGAAGTGATGGGTCACTAAGTCAATAAAATAGAACTTTTAGAGTGAGCTTGGATCATTAAATTAATGACCCATTAGTGAAAAAGGCTTTCATGGAAGATATCTCTAGTTGGATTACTCCAAAAGAACTTCAAGTTGGTCACAAGAAGCTACCTAACTTTTTTGGCTGTATTTTCAATGGCTACACTCATCATTTTGGTGAATATTGTGTCGTGTGTATTTTTTTTCCGAATAATTCCTCACCCCACGTTTTACACGACATAACATGCAATGCATTAGTTAACTAATTAAATGCAACTCCGATAATTAAGTTTAATTAAGGCATTCCCAAAAGTCTCGGGGTTGTTATTCCACTACTCTAGTTACGCGTCAGACTTGAATAGTTTTGGGATAAGACTTGAGAAAGTTTTTGAAAATGCATTAGGCAAAACTGCTACAAAATCACATTTCGTGACGTGAGTAATGTGGAAGGAGTGAAATAAGATATATTGTGACACATGCCTGCCAGCAACTACAATTCCTACTTGTATTGAATACAATTTTTATGTAAAGGAGCTGTTGGTATTTCTTGTTAATTAGTCAACGTATGCCTAACACCCTCTTAATCTATTCTCAACCATAATTTGTATCTCCAAGACTTAAACCTAGTGATGGGGAAAACTTAATTCCCATAAACTTTGAAATATTATTTTTATTTTGCTAAGAATGTGTATATTATAGAAATTTATATATATCTTACTCTTGCACCTAATAAAAAATTAAAATATTGATAAGTGAAAAAGTGCTCTATTTCTTCACCACCAAATCAAATCTCTAGTACAAATAAATTATAATTTAAATCTATAAATATTCGTATTTATTTCCTAATCCAATTTATTCTACTGATTACAATAATCTTAAAGGGAAAATCTCTTTATCTTCATCTAATTATCTGTAACAAATTAAAAATTTTATAGTTGACAAGATGCTCTCTAACATAATTGATTATCTGTAATAACATTTTAAAATCAAAGTTTATTGGACAAGATTGATTAATACAATCTTGACACAGAATCGAAAAACATCAGAAACCGTATCCAAGACCAAGATAGATTATAAAAGCACCGAGCAGGTATGTTGGTTTAAGGCGAAAGTAGTATTTTCAAAGCAATCCCAGAAGCCATGACGAGGAACAGTGTACATTCAAGAACGTTAATGCTAGAGATACATTTCCATGTCACCGGTTGAAGACTATGACTTCCAATATCCTACAACAAGCCAAGTGTTGAATTCTACAGCATCTCTGCACGTGAGACAGGATCAGGAACTATAGGTTTGAGGTTATTCCAAGGTCCCACGCCAGTTGTACAAGCCTCCATAGTCCCTGACTATACATTTCACGAAGACCGTCCTAGGGTTATACAGCAAAATCTTCCATACACGCGAAACTTGGATTCACGAGTGTTATTTTATTTTGGTGACCTCTGCAAGTTTATAAGAAGATCTAGGCATCTATAAGATTCTTACCACCCCCAATCATGGAGATTAGTTTAAGCATATATGGGCAGTTCTTGGTCACTACCTAAAGCCCTTTAGTACACGTACGCAATTCACATGATTCATCAAATCGCAAGCTGTTGCTGCGGTATGCAATATATATTATAGCTTTCCTGCACATGCAACATATTATATATGTTGCTGCTCATGGCATGAAGAGAACCAAACTAACGGAAATGGCCATCTTGTGTTGCTTCTTCTCTTGAATTAGGGTGTAGGAAAAGGGTGTTTTTAGGCTAATCAGGTTTCACTGAACTGCAAAAACTAGTTGAGCGAGTGAATTCGTTTTGGATGAGAATAATTACGACATAGTGAAACTGTTATTTTCATGATTTTCTAAAAGGGGTATTTTTAGGATAATGTTCGCGTCATAATCAAACCGTATCATCCAACCTTTGACGTATTTGTCATTTCTATGTTTCATTTCTTGTTCTGGAAAATATTTATATGTTTCCTATATTGTTGGATATCGAGCTTTCGAATTTCCAAAACATAAACATTAACTCGAAGTAATTGAATAATTCTCTAGTCATATCGTAATTAATGAAATATTATCTACAAAAGAATATTAAGATATATATATATATATATATATAGATATACATAACAAATTAACCCTACTCTCCATAATACATAAGGAAAATTATTTTAAAATAACTTATAGTTTGTATATAGGTGGTGTGATATAAAAATTCATCATCAAAATATGTATTAAACTCGATTTTTGGCATGAAAGACAAAAATTATGGAATTCTTATCTTATGTATTTATCAAATTTGTAAGAACACAAAAGATGAAATACATGCCAGAATGACAAAGAGTGAATAAACTACATAATCCTAGAAAGATCGACAATGAATGTAAAGATCGTAGCACATTAGCTAGCACAGCATTTGTGAGTTTAGATCAATCAGTTCCAGGAATCTTGAAAGTACACTATTTTATATATAAATCTTAAACTTTCATCTTTCCATAAAGTTCTAAGAAACCAATGTTTAATCTCCATCACCTCTCTCACACACACGGACAAAGATGATAATAATAATAACACATCCCTATGCAATTGAATTGTAAATATTTAATATTTAATAACCTTGGATATATATCAAAATAATTTCCATTGTATGATTCGGTTCCTATATATATATCGCTTTTAAGATTGACGCCGCCGGGAAAATTCTCTTTTTGTAAATCACCTATGTTCCCACTAATCTCTAAATGAAAATTTGGTGCATTAGAATGATGTAAAGAGTAATAAATTTAACTATTAATTAGATCAAATTTTGTATAGTTAATGAATTTATAAGTTTCAGAAATAGCAGAGATAGACAGCGTCCTAGTAGGGATTATGCAAATCATGGATCGAATAATGTAGCCTGTATGTTTCTCCATGTGCCACCAAATCTATAGTTGATGTATATTCTCTACACCTCTCTCCACTAAACTTTGTTTTCTTTAACAATCAATTCATTTTAAACTTTGTCTAATGATAATTAGATGAACTAAGAGCATCCCTCGATTCAGATCGTGACACCTAATTTTACTGTTCATCTTGAAGATAACAATATCATCTTAATTTAATTAAGCTCTAATTATTTTCATCACTAGCCACCGCATTTCCTATACGCAATTGAAAGTCCACAACTTATACACAAACTTAATTGCTCTATTTTGCTTCTTAAATAAGTTCATTGATTGTTCGTTACACCTACATAGACACATCCCTTATGCATATATAAACATGGAGGCACAAAAAACATGATTTATATACTATCTGTTAACCCGTCTTTTTTTGGTGCAATTTTTATATGGGTTTTTTTTATTAGAAGAAAACAAGGCCAAAACTTGATTGTATTGTTTTGAATCATCTGAATCACGACATGATTTTAAATAGAAACCAAAAGAAAGCATTTAATGTTTGTATTGACTATTTATTGGAGACTAGACGACTTCTTATTTTATTTAACCAATTGCTCGGCGGTCGCATCAAGCATCGGTAATCGAACATTGTCTTATCGCCTTGGCTGCACGCTGGCCCCAAGAATATGGAAGCAGAATTGCTGAATGTGAATGGTACATTAACATTACATGTTCCACTTCAATAAAATATTTTAGGATGTTCCCTTATCGTTTTTTATGCTGGTTTTGACAAATGAGTGATTGGAGACCCTTTTTTAACACACTTTTGTATAAATTTGTGGCCTTTTGGTCTTGATTCCCTATTTTGACTAATGTAAATGGCCCATACCTTCATTAACTTATATGTTCTAAGTTGTGCTGCCAATACGAGTTCAATTCAAAACCACAATATCCTGCTCGAGCTGGTTCAGTAGAAATTTCTTACATGGAATGTTTTTTGAGTGTTCGATTGATGCATAGATGGTCAAACTTAGAAATCCAATTCGAATTGATTGTTAAATAAGTATTAACCCGTGGAGAACTTAAGAGTTTTTTTCCCCCCCTCTACTTTAAGTTTGATTATGAGTAAACTTTTTTAACTATTTATCACATAATCGCATCGCATCAGAATATATAGTTAGGACATGAAATAATGGGTAGGGAGAGAGCATTAATGGAATCTGGGATTACGGCTATGTTGAATTTCTTCTCAAGACAACAAATATACATACTTTACACGAGCACCTAAAGAGAGAAAGTCACGGACTCAAACGATCCCAAGGCCATTGAGATATATTTTATATGTTCGACAGGGCATATAAACGACGACTATAAACAATTCCTATAATTGAGATGCTGTATTTTGGTAGCTCATATGAAGCAATTAGAATTTCATATAAACTAAGCAATACTGTACCAGCATTAATCCCGTATGACATGTTCGCCAAGTGAAGGGATCCATTTATCACACTTCATGATTTAGACATTCATGTGACTTCAAAGCATCCACAGTACATCGGAGACATATAAGAAACACGTCGATTGGTTCTTATAATAGTCTGCTTAAAAGGATTGTACCGAATGGGCATGTCACTGACCTTGCAGAGAGCAATCTTCTCCAAGGCTTTAAAGCAATATATCGATTGGTACTTATAGTGGTGTGCTTAAAAGGCTTGTACTGAATGGGCATGTCACTGACGTTCCAGAGAGCAATCTTCTCCAAGGCTTCAAAGGTCAGCACAACTTAGCTGTTAGAAGAGTTGTAGTTGGCAGCCCCACCTGCCGGAAAACCATAGTTAGGAGCTCAGAAATTGGTGACAATGGCGATTATAGCAGTGCTCGGAATGCACCAGCGCAAGTCCTCAACACGCCGGAACACATAGAAATAAACACTGGTCCAGGAACCAAAAAGTAACAGAAACATCACAAGTAAGTGAATATCATTCAACTGCTTTGATCTTAATCAGCACCAACTATGGAGAGTTTAGAAAAGTTATTTTATTTTTTTTTCTAAATTGTCCTAGTGTTAATTAAGATTACGCGTCACAAATAAAATCAAGCGACTGAGATGATAGTCACAAGGTGAAATCTATAGCTCATGTAGCTTAGGTTAGGGTAAATTTTCATTTTGATAATTAGCCAGTTCACATCCTTGATCAGACAGGAGGAGACATTTGTATTTCTATGAATTCCCCATTTCATAAAAGTAATTCTTCCAAATACTGCACGAAAAATCATAAACACCTTGTGATGAGAATAATTAATGGTTTGACGCATACAGAAGACTATTGTTTCCTAACAAAGAAATTTATCAGCTAGTGATCATCTTTATGCATATCTCGCAAACGCAATGTGTAGTGTTTACGAAGTGATATTGGTGGGGTCTCCGGTAATTTCATGAGTTCACATTCACATGACTGTGTATAAAGAAAATTGGAGGATTCTCACTTTCCACCACATAACAACTCACAAAATATGACCCACAAAATCATGCGTGAAACAGCTAAATTAGATTTGGTTCTTCGCCAATTCATACCACCGGCCATATCTACTTCGAATTCTAGCGATCTTTTGGTCAATATTATTAATATTATCAATTTATTATATAAGGAATTCACAACAAAAATATGAAAAAAAAAAGTTGTACGTATAAGTTACTCTTTGAGGAACATATTGTTAATTCAAGATTCTTGCAAAGACAAGAAAATTTAATATCTACCCGTTAATTAGTTAATTATTATTTCGGTTATGATGTCAAGAAATTTTCTTTTTTCCAAATAGGAAGCCAATCCCTAAGAAACTGCAAAGCAAGATTTCTAGAATCTAGAATTGTTTAATCCATAATGTTATCTTAATGTATATTTTATGTTTTTTTGCATTTTTTATTGAGTTGCTCATATAACTTTTTTACAGCTGTGCCTGTGGGGTGTCTACTTAACATTGGAACTGGGAGAAACCACATGCAAGATGGGACCACTTCAATTCCAAATTGCTCTTATTTAAACCCAATTTAAAATTAAATGAATTGAATTTCTTATTAATAAATTATATTTTAAATTTTAATAAAACGCATAGTATACATCTTATGAAATGGTAAGTTTATTTATAATTTACGATTTTTAAAAGACATGTAAAAATATAAAAATTAGATAATTTACTTTTTCTATTTTATAATGAAAAAAATTAAGTTTAAAGTTTTAACTAAAATTTTAATAAAAATTTCAAAATTTGGATTGAGCCTTTTCTTGTTTAAAATTGCTTATAAATTTTTTATATGCATTTCTATAAATAATATCTAAAGTGGTAATTCAGCAAAGAAAAACATTAGAAGTAATTTAAAAAAAAAAAGAGTTTTTGTAAGAACACGTTAAGGTAGCGCGTAGAGTGAGCATGTCGTGTCGTACATAGCGTTAGAATATTAAAACACATTAAATCAAAGACAATCGCTTTCAAGTCATAGTCCACGAAGCCCATGGACAAAGCAAAATTATCATATTGTGTTTGTTATGTATGTACACACAGGCACAGTCAGTCAGTATAATGTAATTTATTGGAGTTCTAAAAATAAGGAGCAAAAGAGAGAAGGAAGGAGCATAAAATCTAAGTATATACATTTTCTAAATCTGTGCGCAATCTGTTCCAGCGATGCATAATTACTCAACTGTTACTAACAGCTTATAAGGGGTGTTGCGGAGATCTACGATTCCATCGGTTGAAGGTGGTGTTTGCCGAGGAAATCTTGTGTGTCAGGAGGAAGTTTTGAACTTGACAAGCAACTTGATTTGGGTATCTGCTCCCTCTCTCTCTTTCTCTCTCTATCTGTGCCCTGATCTCTCTCTTTTGTCTCAGAGAACACACAGATTATCACTAGAAAATTAAGGGCAAGATGGGGAGTGGCTATTATGGAGAGCCAAACTTGAGCCATGAGAGAGGTGGGTCTTCAAGAAAAAGCAAGAAGAGCAACTCAGACAAGCCTAAGCAACCACAGAGAGGGCTTGGAGTTGCTCAACTGGAAAAGATCAGATTACATGGCCAAATGGGTAGCTACCATCCCTCTCTTCATGGTACTTACCCCACAGGTTTCAACCAGGTATTACCTTCCTCTTTCTCTCCCCTCTCTCTCTCTCTCTCTCTGTCAGAGTCCAATCTAATTCATCTTGCTGACCTGCTGGTATTAGTATATGTGAAGTTTCATAGGTTTTTTTTTGTTTAATCTGAGAAAATCCATGCAGGAGGATATAGGAATGCAAGCAGCTTTCTCTTCAGCACCATCATCTTCTTTCTCATATTCTTCACCGACGACTTCCTCACCTTCATATGGTTATCCCCCTAATATCATGGTATGTTGACTCCATATCCTTCCAGTTTAGCGTATAAGCTAATGTTAAATCATGAATAATCCGGACAGGATTTTGAAACATTTGAACGGTTATCTACATCACTATAATTTGGAACCAAAAGAAGATTGGAAAAAAAAAAAGAATTATGTGATTTTCAGCTTAGAAGCAATCATCTCTTGCAGTGTTCAGTTGTATTACTAGTGGTATGCGATTCTCAAACAATCGCGCTTCTTATCGCTTTTATTCTGCAAACCATCTAAAGAACTATGTCTGAGTTGAGGAAGAAACAAAAGCTCTCTATTGTTTGATTGTATCAGATGATGAGACGGAATTAGTTCAACCCTAGTTTGCAGCTCATCTATTGTTTATTATTCCGCATATAAAATGTTTAAAGGAGCTGAAAAAGTAGTTGAATGTTTTGCAATTCCATTCTTATCTGGTCGCTAAACCACCACTTTTATCCGGTATTGCAGATGGGAATTGGAGATTATGAAAGAACAAACATCGGGTATGGTGATTCCCCAGCATCCACTGCAGCTAGGTAATGACTCCTGTTATCTGAAAGTTCTTAAAGATATTAAGAAAATGGATTCATATATCGGTAGCTGGAAAGCCTATTTCCTGTTCTCGGGTTAGCCATGCTTATGATTAAAATGCTAATTTGAATTTTCATGTAAACCCCAGTTGGAATCAAAGTAATAGCTTCTTGGAGAATCAACATTTTGCAGAGCCGAGCACAGCTCGACACGTTTTAAATCCACCATATGAGGTACTCCTTTTATGATTCATGTAACTTGAGAATTAGATTCCGATCTAGCTAGGAAATCTAAATCGTTAGCTGATGATCTAATGATTTGAGAATGATCGATACTCAGTGTCCTTGTCTATTTCTGTCTGGCATACAATAGGATTCAAAGCAAAAGAAGAACAGGAAAAAGTTTAGCGACTCCAGGGGTTCAAGTAGCCAGAATTCTGAATCAAGCGATGGTCAAGAACTAGATTTGGAGCTCAGACTTTCAATCTAAGCAAATGGAACTTTCCTGAGAATCAAAAGCACTTGTTTCAGCACATCTTGTAGCTTATTACTAATTGTAATTGAAGTTCATGATCTCCGCTTGTTTCCTTTTTTTCTGAAACTGTAGAACAAGTTAGAGAAGGTGATGAACTTGCTTGACGTTTCATTTGGGAAAGGATCTTTAGTGTAATGAAATATGATGCATTGACTTTCAGCACAAGACAATGGAGTTTTCATCAGCTGGTTCCGTGGAATTGTCACAAAGAAAGTTAAAAAGTCGCATAGTTCTCTCCCTAGTTATTGCCTTTATACAATTCTATAGATAGCCATGGTACAGCATCTGATAAAAAACACTTTCTTGAATGGAAATTAAGAGATGATCACATTCACCGTATTGGAGTAGTTGTTCTTTTAATTTCACTTACGATTCTTCATCAATAGCATCAACTTTATTAAAAGTATATAAAAGGGAGATACAAGAATGTTAAAGCGTGATTAGGAACATGGTAAACATGGTACTTGTGAGTATTTAATATTTTGATAGTCTAGAAGATTTCTCATGTTGTCTTATTAGGGTTAAGATCGTTGTCTAAGGTGTATCTCTATCAAGATTACAAGGGATCCTGTGCTGTCAGTTAACTATAGTTATTGTATATAACTGAATACACATTTACATTACAGTCAATTATATTCTAAATCATATATACTTTATGTTAATTATATGCAAGATTTTAAATTTCGGGTAGCAGATAGTAATTGTAAGCTTAATATTACAATAAATCGCAGTAGATTGCAATTTAAAATTATAATTATATGCTTCTGAAATATGCTTACTAATAAAATTTAATGTAATGTAATGATTTCAAAATCTAAAAATTAAGTTAGTAAGATAAGGAGTTTAGGATTTAAAAGGTTTTAAACCGTCTTAAAATCAGTTAAAGATTGAAAATTTTGAAAAAAAAATATTGAAAAATATTGTCCTAACTTATCAAAATTTGATTAAAAAAGAGACTGTTGAATGAAAATTAATTAGTTTATGTTGACTTATAAAAATTGACTAGTTTATAAAAATTAATAAATTAATCAAATTTTAATAACAAAAGTATTAATCTAAATCAAGTCAAAAAAAATTAAAAAAAATTGACCGGTTCAAAATTTTGTTCGATAAGCCGAACAAAATATTTTAGATTTTAAAACATTAGATGTAACGTGCATGATATCATAATTAGTAAAGGGCGATGAAAAGGAACCCGACCTTCTTATTTAAGGTTTCATTTTCAAGAAGCATACCCTGGAAAGATCAAAGAGAAAGAAAAGAAACATATAGATTGTGCAAGAGGAAGTGCTGTAGGAGATTATCCTGTTGGCCAACAAGACAAGATTTGTCTCTTAATGATAGTGATTGGTCCACGGTTGAATACGTGACAAGTTCTCTTCAGATTAGTTGAAAAAATCAACACATTTGGAAGGATATCTTTGAAGAAAACAGTAGTTCGTGTTGTACGTACCTGGCTTTTCGTATTGAATATATCAGAATTAATTGGAAGATGGGCGTGAAAATTAATTCTGGAAATGAATATATGTCTAGCACGAAAGCTTACTAAAATATGAATATCCACAAAAGAAATATTTTTTTACCATTTTTGTTCACTAATTTTAGTAATTTCTCATAGAAAATCTAGCTGATAGAATTATTATTGTGTAATGTGCAGATTGTTGTCTTTATTTAACAGAATATATATTCTTTTAGCGTCAAATCAATATGAATACTAATATGGGCAAGAATATATGTAAGATTATTTACATGATTGATGTGAAATACGGGTCTATTTGTTGGCACAGGACATATGCTTGTTTCACGCCAGAAATATGATTCTCATTTTTCGTTCTGATGGCTTTCAATGGTAAAAGTCAAGAAGACAGACCTAAAACCTTTTTCCTTTCTCAGAGTTTGAGTGCATGAATGAATGGGGATCTCATGAACAACAATGGAGCCATCAAGAGTGTTGTTTTTCACATGCTCCTACTTGAGTTCTAACACCAATGTCGTATTTTGCCTTTTTTCAAAATCAGATTTACAAAGTAAATACGTAACGTCCTAACCACTTCAATCATTGGTTACTTTACTATTTTTGTTCTGTCATTACTCATTACTGTGGTAAAGAGGGGGAGGAAAAAAAAAAAACGAGTAATGTTTTCCTTTTCCCTCTTCTTTTACAGGTGCACTGGGGTTATATTCTGAGGTTACGCCCTCTCGGCTTCTTTTAGCTTTGTTTCTTGTCATACGGGCCGTGTCTTGAACTCCACTCCATAAGGGGCTTCTTTTTGAATTCATATGTAATTAATGCATGCATAAATTAATTTAACTTAAAGTTTCATTTTTTAATATTAATCACGATTTTTTATAAATGCATATAGGGTTACGGTTATCAATGAGTTGAATCCAAGTTATCAATTTAACGTAGGTAGAATAAATTATTTTGAAGTTCAAAATTAAATTAACTCAAACATTTTTTCGTTTATTTGTTATTCTCAAAATTATATATACTATCTAAACACATATTTTACAAATGCTTTATAAGGTGAATATGGAAAATAGGGAGAATCTATTTTTCACCTTAGATATTCTAGAATAATATGGAGTCGAGTAATGTACAAGCAGGGACGGATCCAGAAATTTTGTTGAGTAGGAGCAAAATTTTATTAGAGGCAAAAAAAATTCAGTGAGGGCAAAATTTTAATGGAGGCAAAATTTTGTTTTTTTTATAAGTTAAAATTTTAAATTAATACTTTTTTTATGTAAAATTTTTGGAGTCAGTGGGGGCAAGTGCCCTTACTTGCCCCCACTGTGGCTCCGTCCATGTGTACAAGGTAGGGGAGTATTAATGGTAGAATTATAAGTGGAGTGAGGTGTTGAACTAGATCTTAGCTAAAACCAAACAACTAAAGCAAAATGCAGGATCTTGAACACAACTTTTACCACCACCATTTATCAGGGCTATTATTATAGTTGTATAGGCCCTGGGCAAAATTAAAAAAAATGGCCATAATAAATTGACAATATACTTAAGTTTACATATTTGTATGAAACATAAATGACTCAATTTATAAGTTTACTTAACCAACTAAATATTAAATGATCATAACACTAACAAATACACAGAGGATCATGATTTATGAAAAACAATTTTTCCGTGCATTTCTCGATGTAAAATCATTAACAATATTATCAAAATCAATATTGTCCAACATACCCTTCTCAATACATAACATAGCTAAACCATTCAACCTTTCTTGTGACATTGATGACCTCAAGTAGGTTTTCAGTAATTTTAACTTTGAATTAAATTAGTTTAACGTTATAGTGTTATAGAGTTATTAACGTTAAAGTCATTAGCTACATCACTTCTTAGAGTTTAGAGAGGGCGCCTTTGAAGTGGGGCCCCTTCTCATAAATGACATTAACGTTATAGTGTTATTAACGTTAAAGTTATTACCCATTAGCTAACCTGGGCAGGTGTAAACTAAAATTTAAAACAAAGTGTACTGCATCACTTCTTAGGCCTTGTTTGTTTTGATGGTTTGGGATGGAAGGGGATGGAACGTAACATATTTCCATCGTTTGTTTGAGGGTTTCATAATGGAATGGGATGGAAGCGGAGGGTTTCATGTTACGTTCCATTCCATCATAAACAGTGAAAATAAGAAACCTCCGA
>JANZLX010000008.1:3681667-3693276 GCA_025531955.1 Erythroxylum orinocense | reverse complement strand
ATATATAGAAATAATTAAAATTTAATAAAGATATATATAAAATAAAATGAATAATTGTCATTATTATTTATTATTAAAATTTTTAAAAGCATTGTTGATGTAAACAGTAAACTAGTAAAGTATACAGTACAACTATATAATATAACAATATAGACTATTTTGTAATTTTTAAAAATTTTATGGACTATTTCATAAATTTAAAAAATTTTCGAAATAGTACTCAATACCGACCAGTACCAGGACAGTTCCGTTCCAGAACTCAATTCAGTACCCAATCTAACGGTATTCATAACTTGCTCCAGCTCCAAGAGGTAGTACGACTTTTTTTTAGCCTAATAATCCCTGTAGAAGAAATTAAAACTCAACTTCCATGAAATGTTTCCACGTACGTAACAGCTATACCAGTTGTGCATTTTCAATTTAGTCTTACGCACGATTTATCATGCCTTCTCCTACTTCCATCCGCGTCCCAGCTGGGTTCAATTTCAATCACCTACTCCTTTCTCTTTGTGCTCTGCTACTACCTAGTCCGAGTACTAACACAGTGTCAACTTTTAATATCATATGGAGTTTAGGAAAAAAAGAAGAATAATGGAGATTAACATTCCCCTAGATACCAACAATGTCAATCTCTAATATCTATAATGAGGATAATTCTAAAACTGAAAAGAAAATTATTAAAACAAAAGTTCAACTTAGCAAGGGCGCGTCACATTTGTTGGTTTAAAAACCTATAAAGCCATTGGAAAATTCCGAGGTTGATGAATAAAACAAGACTGTGCACTGTAATTGAAATGGCAGGTTCACAACCTCTATTGGTAGTTCTTCCATTCTTCTTTGCAATAGCGTTTGCTCCTATTTCAGTTGATGCCAATTTCCGCAAGAGCATGTATTTCTACTGGGGTGGTTATCATTCTAAGGTTCTAGGCAACGGTGACGATCTTCAACTTGTATTAGATCAAACCTCAGGTAATAATAATCTGTCAGTTCTTCAGTGTTCATAATCAAGGCAAATCATCACATAGGTGGTTAGTTTGACTTGTACCCTTGGCTTACAGGCTCTGGCATTCAATCAAAGCGAGCATTCTTATTTGGAAGCATTGAAATGTCGATCAAGTTGGTTCCTGGGAACTCAGCTGGAACAGTGACCGCTTACTATGTCAGTCATCATTTACGATTCAATCATTGACCACTTACCCTTTATTCAGTATACTGTCATGTTCAAGTTTCAGTGAAAAAGCAATCAAAACACTCAAGTTTTTCAATTTATGCAGGTGTCCTCTAATGGGGTCAAGCATGACGAGATAGACTTTGAGTTCCTTGGAAATGTCTCAGGTCAACCATATATCATCCATACAAACATATACACTCAAGGAAATGGAAACAGGGAACAGCAATTCTACCCATGGTTTGACCCAACAGCTGATTATCACAACTACACCATACATTGGAACCCTACACAAGTTGTGTAAGTTAGCAGATTATGTAACTAGATTACTCAAATCTTGGTCACTTTTGAGATTTAACCAAAAGCTACAAAATTTTCAGTTGGTATGTTGATGGTATTCCTATCCGAGTTTACCGGAACTACGAGAATGAGGGGATTGGATATCCAAATAAACAGGGTATGAGGGTGTATTCCAGCTTATGGAATGCAGATAACTGGGCAACGAGAGGCGGACTGGTTAAGATTGATTGGAGTGGCGCACCATTCATAGCAAGTTACCGTCGTTTCAGGCCAAGAGCTTGCAAGTGGAATGGAGCAGTGAGCATCACTGACTGTGCTTCATCTACAACACCAACTAACTGGTGGACATCCCCCATGTACAGCCAGTTGAGTGCTGCCAAGCAAGGCCAAATGAAGTGGGTAAGAGACAACTACATGATCTACGACTACTGTAAAGACACTAAAAGATTCAATGGACAGATGCCTCCTGAATGTTTCCAGCCACAGTTCTGAGTGAAAAGAAAAAAACAAAGCATCACTAATTTTTGGCCTTCTCATATGAATAAATTTCGCAACTTCATTTTTTCCCAATGAGATTTGATCATAAGTTCTGTTGTTTATCGAATTTGATTTTGTCTTCCCTTCAAGTTCCATGTTTCTCCGATTCAGTGAGATTACACTTGTTTTCTTATAGAGTTCTAACACAATCCCAATCCCAAATGCTAATAACAAAAGCTGTTGACCTTAAAAAATTAGTACACTATAATTACTCTCTAACATAAAATTATTAAACTATAATTCAAAAATGATTTGACATATTTCTAAGATAAAACTGAACCCATTTTAAATTCTTTAAATAAAAATTCCCACATTTAATTAACTAATTCTTATCATTAAATAATTTTTTGTTAAAATTTTAATATGTGTCATAATTTAAAATATATTACGCATCATTTTTATTATTTTTAATAAAAATAACAAGAAAGATGGATAAGTATAGAAATTTTTAATATTTAATTATAGTGTTTTGTTTAATAGTTTTAAAGGCAGCCTTATTGAATGTCCAATCCAATAATCGCAAACGGTATTACTAATTTATTATTTGTACGTTTGGTAGGACACTCCGCTCGTGCTTCACGACGGGCAAGCAAACAAGTCGAACCCTGTTCCCTCAAATTTCAAGGCTAAAGTCGTAAATTTTGCACCTTTTATAATTTGATGTGCCAAACAAAAAATAATAAATTCATGGAATACGTAAATTCAACAATGTAATTAATAATTATGAGATTTTAAAATTTTAAATATTACTAAAATGTAATAGTCAACACGTCAAGGCTAAAGCAAAACCCCCAAAATGCCCCTTATAGGGCAGCAGCCTACCAAATCCATTGTAACTTGTTCTCTCATCTCTCTCTCTTATCTGTCGTTTGTTGGGCGAGCTAAGCTTTCCTTGTGTGTGTGGCTTCCGTTTCTCAGAGATTCCCATAATTCCCTCGCTCAGTCTTCTCTCGTCAACATCCAAGCCAAACGGTCCCAACCAAATCATCTCGCATATCCTATTACTGTAATCATTACTATTCAATTGCTCAAAACCCTACATACATGGAACGAGTCGTCGGCGGCAAGTTCAAGCTCGGCCGCAAGATCGGCAGCGGATCCTTCGGCGAAATCTTTCTTGGTTGGTCATTTCTCCAATTAACAGCTTTTACTCTCTCTCTCTCTCTCTCTCTCTCTGTATATATATATTATTATGTCTGGTAGCTGATGATTGGGGTTCTTTTTTTTGTGTTTGATTATTTTTGGCAGCTACGCATATGGATACGTTCGAGATCGTAGCGGTTAAGATCGTAAGTTTTCTTATTTCGTTGTTACTTACGAGTCGGTTTTTGGTGTTTATGTTTAATTTTGTGTATGTGTGTGATTTGCAGGAGAACACTAAGACGAAGCATCCGCAATTGCTTTACGAGGCTAAGTTGTACAATATTCTTCAAGGAGGAAGTATGCGCTGAATTGCTATTTTTGTGGTTACAGTTATGGAAGAAATGAGTTGGTGTCTTAAGTTTTTGTTGTGCAATTTTTCGGTAGGTGGAATTTCGAGCATAAAGTGGTCTGGTCTAGATGGGGAAGAGAATGTTCTGGTTATGGATTTGCTAGGTCCGAGTCTTGAGGACTTATTTGTTTACTGCGGGAGGAAGTTCTCTTTGAAGACGGTGTTAATGTTGGCTGATCAGATGGTATGTTTGGCTTGGTCGTGTTTTCACAATCCTCAGTTCAAATGTGGACAGTATCAGTGATCATCAAAATTGGTCCTAATTATTGCCCCTATGATAGCTTATGAGTGATATGTTGTGAATTCTTTTTTTTTTTTTTTTTTCAGATTACGAGAATAGAGTATGTTCACTCCAAAGGATTTCTGCATAGAGACATAAAGCCTGATAACTTCCTGATGGGTCTTGGTCGGAAAGCAAATCAGGTAATGGTGATTTGTGGCATCTTTTTGGTATGGCAATAGACTTTGAATCAGGTTATACTGTTGGGCTTATTGGATTCTATATTTTAGGTTTACATAATTGATTTTGGGCTTGCAAAACGATATCGAGATGCCACTACAAATCGACATATTCCTTATAGGTAATTATTTGTTTGTTTTTAAGTTCCTATCCATCATCTTCATTTATATTCAGTTGTGGCTTACAGCAGAAAAATCGAATTTGTTTTACTTAAAATTGACGAAGATAAAAAAAGGGAAGGTGATTTAGTGGGATTTGATGTAACCCATTCTTCTTCTGTATTCTTATCAGGGAGAACAAGAACTTAACTGGAACTGCACGTTACGCCAGTTGCAATACTCATCTGGGAATTGGTAAGCTAAATTATACTATTACTGAAAATCAAGTTAAGAATTCATGTTTATTCACGTAATCATGTTTTTTCCCCCCCATGAGCTTCCATATGACTTCATTCGTTCCATTTTTGTAGAGCAAAGCCGTCGTGATGATCTGGAGTCACTTGGTTATTTACTGTTATATTTTCTTAGGGGAAGGTATGTCTTACTTAAAGTTCATTTCTGGTCTGAATTGTTTTTCGCAGATTTGTAAAACCAATGCGATTGTCAAGTTATCAGAATGAAATGTTGTTAGGATTTGTGGCATACGGGTTTTGTGTCTTGAGCTGACTAAATTTCTCTGTTTAGCCTTCCCTGGCAGGGCTTAAAAGCTGCCACGAAGAAACAGAAGTATGACAAAATTTGTGAGAAGAAATTATCAACTCCAATTGAGGTTTGATTCTAGTTCCTTCAACTATTAATTAAAAGCTAAGTTAATCGAGGTTTGATTCTAGTGCTGCAAGTATTAATTAAAAGCCAAGTTAATTAAGGTTTGATTCTGGTTCTAAAAGTATTATTCTAAAGCTAAGTTATAATTTTGTCACATAATTCCTTGTAGGTTCTGTGCAAAAGTCATCCAGTGGAGTTTGCTTCTTACCTTCATTATTGCCATTCACTTACATTTGATCAGCGACCTGATTATGGATTTTTGAAGCGTCTGTTCCGCGACTTGCTCGCACGTGAAGGTATTGATGAATTTGAGCTATCGATAGCATATTAGGGTGAAGAATTTTTTTTCCTACTGAAATTAATTCCTTGGGATTTTGACATAACCCTCAATGATCTCAACAATTTCATTATTAAGTTTAGATGAATTACCTCGTGTCAGCTCAATGCCTTCTCTGTTCTATCAAAGTTGATGGATTGGCTTGATTAGCCATGAAGTTCAAGGAAGAGATATATTGACCCCGTTAAACAAAGAATTGAAAGAAAGACCTATTAACGAGAGAGGAAGTGGAGTTATTAGATACACAGATTTGAGTGCAATGAAAGACAGAGAGCAGTGTTGGTAAGCAGGGGAGGAGTGAACCAAGGATGTATGGGACTGTTAGAAGAGGGAATAAGGATGACGGAAAAATTTAAGAATAATGGTGAAACAAGCTTGGAATAAAATTTGCTTCAATCCCTCATCTGGCAGAGAAATAAAAAGAGGAAAATTGATGGTGTTAACCGGGGAGACCGAGTAAAAACTTGAGGGAAAAAAAGGCTAAATATTTTAAGAGTATAAGGGGGTGGATTAAATTGTGAATTAGTGTATAAATTTTGTAAGAAGAAGATACTCAAAAGTTTTAAGATTTGAGGTAAAGATTTATTATTTGATGTTAGATATTACAAATTATTTACATATTTACAAAATTCAAATTCACATTTAGAACTAAAATATGATTTAAACAATTTAATTTCACTTTTCTGTTAAGTTCTTTTGTTTAAACAAGAATTATAATACATATTTAAAATCACAATGATATATAAATCTCATAGTTACAAAATTTTATTTTATTAAGGTTTTTAATGATGGTAACTATACCATATTTTTTAAAGATGGTCATATAGTCAATAAAATTAATATTTTAATGGAAATCGTGGTAACGATTCTTCTTAGGATGTGAATTTGATTACATTTTTGATTGGACCATCATCAAGTACCAGCAGTCCCAGAAGGGAAGAACTCAGCCTCGATTATCTGTTACTGTTAGTAACTCTCGACTTCTATTTTCTTACACTTCCATTTTATTCTCTTAATGTTGAATGTATGTGGCTTAAATTTCAATTGCTGCATGAAGCAATTTATGTTTAGTTTGAATTTGAGGATGAACAAACTTATCAGAAGTTGAAGCCTTGTATTTTCTTATTACAGCCAGTTCCTGGACCAAGTAGTAGTCATGCAGTGCATAAAGAGATGGAGAATCCCCAAGGTTAGAAATTGCCTTTTGTTCTCTGCAGATGTTCATGATTGAGTGTCTTCTTTCCCTGTTGGTAATTCTAAGTTCAATATGAACTTTCAAGTCCAGGCTTAGACCACAGAGTTTTAAAAATTTTGAAAGTTATCAGCTCTCCTGTTTCTTATAAATTGAGAAACTGTATTGTTCAGTAAGTTTGTGATTGATGTACTGTATCAGGAAAGGTAAAACGTCCATTTAAATTAAGGGTATGTTGGTTATCATTTTTGTGGTCATATACTGATCACACATCCAAAGGCAGTGTTTTATTGAAGGATATACGACAAATATCCAGTACTTATTAGGGTGAAAATTTAGTGATTTGAAATGACAACCTAGTCAAGTGACCCTCATGAGACTTCATTCTCAATTTGTTCATCATGGTAGTTATGGTAACCCTTTAGCCCCTGAATTAGCCGGAAGTGGCCGCGTGCTTAAAGCCCTTCCATCCAAGTGATAATTTTTCTCAGAAGGTGATAGCTATTTCTTTGCAACGACATCATTTGAAAGTGTGATTTTTGTTCTGGGATTAGTATGGTGGAAAAAGTAATAAATCAAGAGAAGCTTTATCACCCTACAAAATGATCCAGCCGCTAGCACTAAAAGATAAATCCTTCATTTGTTCTTGTCTGTCTTAATATAAGCACATAATAATCCATGGAGTAGACTGTGTCCTTAAAACATATGTCATTAACAGCTGGTTTTTGGTTAAAGTTTTGTCCTTGTTTAGAGAAATAATACTTGTTATGACTTGCAGGAAGTAGTAATCCTCCTTACTCAACTGATATTCAGCGATCTACTACTGCTGGCATAAGAATGGAATTGAAACCAGGACCTGGCAAAAATTTGACATCTGATAGCCATTTTGACAAGCATGTAAGTCTCTACTAAGCAAACAGATTATGTAACTTTACTAATAAAATTTCTTGGAGCCATTTTTTCTCTTGATAACCCTTTTTCATTATTGCTTATGATTATGAAAATAAAATTTTGATTTCTGGGAGAGCTTCTGGCACAAGCTGTGTTTCTTCTAAAAGTTCAGTAAAGCAGTCCCTATATCTCTAGAGCCATTTTCCTACATTGCGTGAATTTGATCAAAAACCTACTTTTGTAGATGGCAAGTGATGCACACATGGCCTCCACTTCATATCCACACACCAGTACTTCAAAAAGAAATTTAGCAAAAGCTATTGTTCAAAGTGAAGCTGAAAATCCCAGTCATGGGAATAACAGTAAAATTGGCCCCTCAAGCAATTGGATTTCAGCATTGCCGCGGCATCCTGCAAAATGATCAAGGTGGTAAAATTTATTGTCAATAGATCAGTTTTGGATGAAGTTCAATACTGCCTTTTTCTATGGGAATGCTGTTGTAGAGTTACATTTAACAGTAAGAGTGACAATGTCATACAATGTGATTTTGCTGTGGATCTGGTGAAGAAGATTCTTGGTAAATCCATCGGAGGAACAAAATCGTTGGTCACATGGTGCGGTGCTTCCTGCTATGTTTCTCATCAAGATCGCTGTTGCATTTATTGGACTCTGATATACTTCTTACGTGATGAAAACCAGGTTGCATTACTTTACAAGGTGACTTCAATCACATTGGTTTTCATTGGATACCAACATAAGTTTGGTTATGTAAATAAATATCTTAATTGACTCAAACATATTGTATTTGTGGCTTCATGTATTATGAATTGAATTTGAAGCTCTGGTCCATTTTCTTCTTTTTCTTACCAGAATGCAGTTTCTTTTGCCAGTTGACATCTGTAAAAGTTTCTTGAATGGTATTTATTTCCTGTTCTGCTCTTAATATTTTAATATCATGGAGTGAAACCTGAGAATCTCCATCAACAGTTTTCATCTGCATTTCCATAATTTTGACCATATTGTAAAAGTTTATAATGTCAGAGTATAATTCAGAGTCACGCATATGAGATGCTTTAACTAGCCTAAGAAACTGGAGAATTATCCGTGGTCATTTTGGCATTTGTTTCAACTCAGGGGTACAGGTAATGTCTTGCCAAATGCCTTGGTAACAAGCAGGATCAATCTTAAGTTGATCAGCTGTGGTCATGTATATTCATTTACTAATAGATATTATAGCTTAATATGCTAAGTATGAGTACTGCATAAGAGTGGCTGGGTTATATGTTACAAGTCAATCGTTATTTTCTGCTCGAGTTTTGGATTAAATTAATCTGGATAGCAGCTGCACTATAAATTCCCCAATTTTTTATTTACTTTCATCTGTTTGTCCTAGGTGATTTTGCTTTTGCAATATGTTAATTCTTGATTATTGCATGTCTTCCCAACTTATAATTAGGTCATCCTCATGGTGATGCAGGGAAGTTGGTTTTAACTGTATGTATTGCTATCCCTTTGCTAACATATGGAAAGAACATTCACATTATTGATATAATTAGTTGCTTGGCATTTATGTTTCCATTTTCCATCAAGTACTGTGCTGCATTTATTCTAGATTTGACATAGGACTTCTTTTGCCAAAGGAGCACAAGTTTTCCTTGATTGATTTCTTTTTCTATGTAGAAAGATTTTTAGATTTTGTTATGTTTTTGTCATCATTTTGGATAATAATTTAATGTAAACCTCTCGATTATCGATTCATACTTTCTAGTTTGCAGGATTCTTTCCTCCTATGGCTTTTTTTCTGCACCAATTATAATGCAAGGAACTGTTTAGGAAGGATGGCACATGAAGACCATTAACTCTTGGAGTTGGGTTCTTTACTAGTGTTGGGGTGAGGCTGCCGGTCTGATAAGCAGGGCACCTGATCCTCATTGGTTATGTTGTTATCCTCAATGTGGCAATGTTGAAATCTGTTTATCACAGGTTGCTTGCACTGTTGAGTTGCATTTGATAAAGATCCTGTGGGTCAAATAATCTTCTGAAGGTGAATTAAGCACGTCTCTGATGCAAGCCCATGAAAGTGAGATGTGAAAATTTGACTGAGATGAGAATACTGGGAGAGCATCAAGCCAGAAGTTTGCTCAACTTATCCTTGTGGTAGTTTGATGTCAATTTTAGCTGTGGGGAAGCCTGCGCAATGGAGGGTGTGTGGAATATATTCTCAGTAGTTGACAGCTTGGAAAAGTTACTTGGACATCGGGTGATTTCCGAAGGTAGTTTACATGCTTGACAAAAAGAAGAAATTGTGGCTGGATCCAATTGAAAAATCAACATTCTCGTTTCCCTTCTATGACAGCTAACGAAGCCGCTCTTTGAATTTTATTGTGGTTGCTCATTTTTAATCTTCTAGAATCAGCAACAAACAGCTGCAGAAAGTTGAGGTACAACCAATTTTAGCCTACAAACAACTGTAACCTGCTAATGCATTATCTGGCAATCGATCAAGCAAGAGATCCACATTGAATACCCACTTATTCAGCTAAGCTCTCCCTTTTGGGTCTGAAAAGGAATAGGAAGTAGTTAACAGTTCGAGGCATTGAACCTTTTCTAACGTCCAATTTCTGTTGCGCAAATAGTTTGAAAGATTGGAAATTCAGTTGACATCAACATGAGGGACCTTTTCTCAGCTTTGTTTGCTGTTCCAATGTTTAGTCTTCCTTCCTTGGCCTCTGGAGGCCGATCCAGGACATTCGGGTTTCATTTCTTTGTTAGGAAATACTACGGGAATTGGTATAATATTTCGATTTTGTTCCATTTAGCTAAAGTCCATCGACAGGGTATTTGCCGTTTCATCTCGTTTATAAAAACATGACGATAGCATAATTATATTATTTCCCAGAAAATTATACGACAGCAAAACGCAAGTATATCGTACTCTACACATTAAGAGGTAACTGGGTCCATTTTCCTAACCTAAACTAGTGTAACTAAATCTATGTGTAAAGAGTCCAACTTCAGAATATTAAGAAAGAAGGTAGTGTTTAGGATTTATAATATTTTATTGGAACGTTATTCATAAATCTTATCTTATCCGGTTGATAAATATTTTGATAATATTTTGGAATGAAAATTGAAATAAAAAATTCAATTTAAATAATTCACTTAAAGCGTACATTTTCTTTCGAAATTTTTTAGATCAAATTTTGGACTAAAATTACTTATATTCAAGTATTATATGCTTTTTTTTGGACTAAAAAAAAAGTTTTATATGCTTTTAAATCTTATTCTTCACCACCAAATCATTGCGGGAGACAATCTACCCCATCTCCTAGCTTAGATATACACACTTCGTTAACCTGATCGCAAAAGTTTGCCTAATTGTTATTTCCTCAAATGCTGGAAAGTTTCAGCCTCGATAGGCTTTGTGAAATTATTAGTCACATGATCATTTGATTTGACATGAACTAGCTCCACTTCTTTTGCTTTCACTTGCTCTCTTATGGAATCAAATCTTGTATTAATGCACTTGGATCTCTCGTGGTGAACTGGATTCTTTGCCAAAGCAATGGCGCTGGTTTATTGTCCACATAAATTCTAGGTGGTTCTTCTTGGTTTTTTTTTTTTTGAGAAATTAAAAAATTCTCATTGATGGAATATATAATATAGAGGGAGGAAAACAATAGAGAATAAACGACAACGTACACAATTGAAACTAAGATAACCAAAACGACAGAGCGTTCAAAGCTATCGAAAACCAAAGGGGCAAAACTAACTCTTGCTTTACGGATACTCCCAAAAACCAATACCAATTAGGGTTGGCAAGGATTAAACGAAGAGGTGAGGAAGGTAGTCAGTGAGATGGAGCACCAACACAGTCTAGCCAGCACAAGGCTACATGCAATAGCAGTGAGAAAGGTACTTAGACTTTAATCTTTGATTGGATTTTGAAGCTCTTTCGAGTCTAACGCTGTTCCTTCGAAATTTTAGCGAGGAAGTGGATCTCATGGGAACTCAGGGGAACGGTAATCCTCGCTTGGAAATCCAACTAGGTAAGTTTCAAAAGCGACAGATCCTCTCCTTCCTACTCCTTCTCGTTAGGGTACTGAAATAGATCGATGCTATCGTGTAGGGAGGAAGCGAGCTGAGAGGTCTAAGATGTCGGAGGTAACAGATCACCATAGAAGAGTTCGGATCCAGGTACTTCTTCTTTCTTAAGTTGTATGGAGCATAAGTACTGGAATATGGGTGCGGTAGACTATATTCTCCAAATGTTAGCCAATCTTCCACTATAGTGTCGGGTGAACTGATGAATAATCAGTTGCTCCCTGATGTTTGTAGTAATGGATTCAATGGTGGAAGAGAGAGAATGAGCTTGGTCTCAAAATCTTCTGCCATTCCTTTCATTCCAAATTACCTGGGCACATGTAGCAGCCGATAATAATAGGATTTCCTTCTCATGTTTAGACAT